>JASCZW010011168.1:0-33089 GCA_034211315.2 Aedes japonicus | reverse complement strand
TGCATTGAGCGTTTGTCGAATGAAAAACCTTTGTATAGAAACCAAGAATAACAAAAGATGTAATTTTCAGAGAAGTCAGCAATTATAATGCAGTCGGTTGCTTCCAAATTAATTTTTAGTTGTTTTTAAGTAGTTGCTCTCCAATAAAATTATGCGGAGATAATTCGCTTGGTTTACCTAAAAAAATGTTTCCACAAACTCTTCTGCATTGAGTTTAGATGACAATGACTTGTTTGCTTCTACTGTTTAAATTCTAAGGAATCGATGTTTTCAAGAAATTGTCATCAGGTCATTCTCCAGTGTCTGCTGTTGCCCGGGCGGTGATCACAGGACCTTCGACCAACCTTGTCTCTGCAGGATTTACTGCAGAGTAATTTAAAAACAGAAGGTCAGAGATACACGTTACTGAGATGGTCAGGAATAAGATTTTCTAGCCTGCAGGGTTCTAAACACTAATCTAACATTCTGATGATAAATGCATACGCAGACAGTAGGCGTGCACGCGAACCAGCCAGAATACAATTTTTTGAGCGGCTACTGGAAAACGTAGAAAATCCACTTAAAAAGTAGGATATTGCTCTCTTGAAAATTAAACATGGTTCAGTAACGGTGAATTCTTGATTTTCACATTCTAGATTAACTGCACTTGGAGTTGCTGGCTCGTTTTCTTTCTCGATAAAGCGATAAAGTCTGCAATAGCAGGTATTACAAAAGTAGGAATAGCTTTTATCCAACTTTGTTCTTCTTTCCACTGCATAACCATATAGTTTAGGAGTAGGTTTCCTGCAACTATTATTCTAAACATGGCAATTTGAGCAGTCGTGCTCCACTGTATTAATCGTTTCTTTAGTAAGGTTTCAGTTTGGTTCACTCAATGTGGATTAATTCAAAATATGAGTTAAGTTTACTCAGTCGTGGTTTAAAAATTACATTATCGTGAAACGGTTTTCGTTTTCAAATGAAGAAAAGTGCGTTAAATTGTTAGAATTTTGCTTTGTAATTTTTTTTTTATGAATTATGAAAAATAAAAATAATTAAATAATCAAATTAAATGCTGAGTTTTAATTGAAGGTAATCTGAGAAAACCCTTGCTTGTAGTCTAAAGCTTTGAGGTTTGAGCTCCAATTCCTCAATATAGCGGAGCCTGGTCCAATTCCGACCCTGTGGCCAATTCCGACCTCTCAAGATTCTCTCAGACAGCGCTGGTAGCCAAATCTTTAATAATACCAATGGAAAGCTTTCACTACACAAATAATTTCAACGTAGTTACATTGGTCGGAGGAATTGTGTTTTTTGGACTTAAAAATTGACAAAATTTGAGAAAAAATGTTCTACACGCTAAAAAAATTTGTATTCTAGTTTCGGTTCGGTTCACTCAAAATAACCCTAATGTGGAATAATTCCATATATGAGTTGAGTTTACTCAGTCGTGGTTTACGCTACAACTCAAATTCAGCATGAGTGCCTCCGCCATCCTTATGAGCACTCATGCTGAATTTGGACGCTAACGGCTCCAGTTATAGCATAAACCATGGCTAGGTAAACCCTAGCAATGTTGGTCTCTGCTTTTAAACAATTTGAGGCTGATTTATGGTTCTTACATTCAATGGAATCAGAATTGAACCAGCCTCCCCTACTTATGATGAGTACATTACTTCACAAATAAAACTAGATTTGTAAACATGGTTATCATGAATTTATTAGGAATAAGTTTGATAACTTCAATGAAATGATTCCCGCAGTTATTTTGAAGTGATGGAAAATGATGCTTATTCCATGTGTGTACAGGCAAAAAACTTGAAATTTTCAAAATAATTAACTCAAAAACGGCTCAATGAACATTTTCGATTTTTTGATATGTTATGTAAAAATGTAAAAAAAAAAAAAAGCAATGCGACTGAATTCAAGAAAGTTACGCGTAAGGCTCGTCCGGCCGTTATGATCAAACCGAAAGAGTCCAATCAGAACAACGATGATACTCGCAAGTTTTTAAATGGCACATTAGAACAGTCAGAGGGCAGCATTGCAGGTAGATTTAATGATTATTTCGTCGATAGTATTTTGTCAATCAATCAATCCATTGATATAGTAGACGAGCCAGACGAAATAAAACAGCCGATTAATATTAACTGTAGTTTTGAAAGTTTCCACCCAATAGCGTTAGAAGATCTTCAATCTATTTGCTTTACTTTGAATAAAACGGCTGGAGTGGATAACGTAACTGCAAGAGTAGTACAAGAATGCTTTAATGTCATCGGAAACAACCTGCTGGACCTAATTAATGAAGCGCTGCAAACTGGGCACGTGCCACAAGTTTGGAAAGAATCTTTAGTTATTCCCATTCATAAAGTCGCTGGAACGATTAAAGTCGAAGAGTTTCGTCCTATTAACATGTTGCACACTTTAGAGGAAATTTTCGAACTTGTTGTAAAAGGCCAGCTGTTAACGTATTTTAATAGTAATAATTGGATTGCGCCGGAACAATCGGGATATTCGGAACAATAGCGAAGGTCATTCTTGTGAAACCGCGTTCAATTTAATTTTAGCAAAATGGAAAGCAAATGAAACGCGCTTTTGAAACGATTTCTCGGCCCTTGTTGTTAAAATCAATCAAGCGCTTTGGATTTTCGGGTTCTGCATACAGATGGTTCGAAAGCTATTTGTCTGATAGAACTCAACGGACGGCTTTTAATGATTCTGTGTCGAGCCCTGTGGAGAACAGCCTTGGCGTACCACAAGGGAGTGTATTAGGGCCCATTTTATTCATTCTATATATTAATGACATGCGACGAGTCTTGCGATTTTGTGATATCAATCTTTTCACATTTGAATGCAGATTTACGTTCTCTAAGTAGATGGTTAAAGTACAAACAGTTGAAATTGAATATAAGTAAAACTTAATTCATGATAACTTCGTTGAATCGAGTTAACGAAGACGTCTCTGTTAAATTTGATGATGTGACAATTGATCGCGTTCGTGAGATTAAATATCTTGGCGTGATTATTGATGATAGATTAAAATTTGACTCTCACATTGACGATGTCATCAAGAAAATAGCCAAGAGGTACGGTATTCTCTGCCGATTGAAAAACGATTTAACTGTTGCTAGTAAAATACAATTGTATAAATCTATCATCTCTCCTCACATTGAATTTTGCCCTTCCATTTTGTTTTTAGCTAATCAAACACAAATATCGAGATTACAGCGTTTGCAAAACAAGATAATGCGTTTGATCTTGAGATGTAACAGGTTCACTTCCTCCTCTTTTTTGTTAGATGCCCTACAGTGGCTATCGGTGAAGCAGAGAGTTGTGTATTTGACAATGGTATTCATTTTTAAAGTAATAAACGGTTTGCTGCCTCGATATTTGTGTAATCGAGTTGAAAGAGGAAGTGCTATTCATAAATATAACACTAAAAACGCGGATGATGTCAGATCACCATATTTTTTGTACGGAGCTTCACAAAATTCGTTGTTTTTCAAAGGAATAAACGTTTTCAATTCGATGCCTATACACATTAAACTTGCACCAACACTAACAGATTTTAAGAGAGGGTATTTTTGTATGGTTTATTGTTAAATGTTATATATTTGTCATGGGGCACAAACAAACTATATTTTTCGCCTCGATGATAATGATGGATTTAAAGTTTTTATTATATTATTGTATTTTAAAGTAGATTTTTATTTTTTGTGTAGTCTTCAAAAGTTTGAGCCTCGCGCGCGGTATACAGGTATAAATGACTTCTTTTTGAATTTCCAAAAAAAAAATATATGGCCTTTGTTGTTGAGTAGATGCCACGAAATAGTAGTGGGTTGCCTGGCTGATTGTCGGGGAATTCTTTGTCAATTCTGTTGTGGTTGAAAGTTAAAGCTTGACTAGCGCCGGTCCAGGATTTTTTCGGTTTGGAAATTTTCTCGATTTCCCTGTTTGGGGATATTCTTGGTCAGCCCAAAACTAAAGGTGGCGGTTCCATTAGTGTTGGAACCTCATTGACTCTGTAGCAAGCAGGATCGGATATTGGCATGTCTTTTGAAAATGTCCTTATACAGGATTCTGTGATTGGAATTATAATAGGATTTTCTGATCGCTGGGATTACTTGCGAACATTTGTGGTTGACATCAATAGCTTTTCACAATTATATCGCTGTAAAGCAAATGAACAGTTTTGGAAGAAGTTTATATCTGTAGATACAATCAGTTCGTCTTTGGTTTTGCATAACTGGTTGAATTGTTTAAAATAAATTATCTAATAGATAAATCGTCTAGCTCAAACCTTTGTAGGGGTAAGTGGCGGGACCATCATCATCATCATCATCATAATCGGTTCTGCACATACATAAATTGCTATCGACGAGGTTAATTCTGTAGAGATGTGCGTCTACCGAGTAGTGGTTGGACATAAGTCTTGACATCACACGAATGAAACCGCGACTTAAATCCAGACATTTGAACCACGATCTCGACGAAACATTTGGAATAATGGAATGTAACCAACGCCCAAGAGAATTACTTGACCAATCGTTTGCCAACTTTGAAGAGAACTCTGACATACTAATGGGAAAAATTCATCATTTGAAATTCTTCTTTTGAAAATCTACGTCAATGTTTTATTTTTATTTAAATTGACATAAACTTGCATTTTTTTTTATTTTCATTTTGGAATGCAGCTCTGTCAGGCCCAAATAGCATTCTTTTTATTTGCATTCACTTGTTTTTAGACACTTGTGCTACTATTTTATCATGACTGATGAATTCGGACACAACAACAAAACTCAAATTTTGTAGTTCTCCTTTATCTTTAAAATAAACAACATAAGAGTGGATTATTTCAATGATAGCTTTGAACTTCAGCCTGAAGAACAAAAGAATAGTTCTCAGAAAAATCACATATTAAAACAACTTCGATTTCTTCAAGGGTTGGTTTTTCATCTTTAGGAAATGAATACCCCTTTTTTAGTGAAATCATAAGTCGTAAATATTTTTAAAAATTTTCACTTAAGTGTGACATAAATTCATACACTAGTTTATATGTTGTTTCTATATCGCACCAATCAGTAGAAATCCATTGGTCTTAATCAATTTCAACCAAATTTTCGTGTGTTTTTCTAGTTCTTCTAGCATCCATTGTTCGAAATCTTCAATCCTTAGATAGTTTTCACATTCACGAAGATATCAGTATTTACATCTGGATCTTTTTTTTTCATGTTAAGGTTGTATTCAAGGTTCAAAGAATATTTGTTTTGCCAATGGAGCATTAAATTTACGTTTTCGTGGATTGTGCAAACACATACATTATGTGTACCAGAACTATTTAATAATTTACAATGTCAATACTTAGGTTGCAATGACGCCAATGAACTCAATCCAATTTCTGAGTTTAGGTTAATTTCACAAAATCTTAAGTATATTTTCTGTCTGCGTCCAGTCATAAGCAATCTTTTCTAAACACGTTGACGCTTACCCTCTTTCATAACTGATAGGGTAAAGGGATATAATGTAAGCCTAGCTCCTAGCCTTCATTCGGCCTATGTACCACATGTATCATTAATTTAGCGATAATCAACAAAATCATGTTGCTATTAGGATGATAGATGTATTCCAATGTATGTATGTTCACTACCGCGTAATTTTCGATTTTTTGAACTTTTGGGGCATCCTGATTTCACTGGTTAAACTCAACAGATGATCTACACGAACTTCAAGTGATCTAAGTTTGGCTTAATTGAATCGATAAAGCAAGTAATGCAGTCTGGATGTGCAGGAAATAGTTACACATTACAAACTTACTAGTCACATAGCTAAAATAACGATAATTTTACAAGTAAATCGTAGACCCAATGTTGGGGACATATTTATTTGAATGTTCCCAACTATGGCCTGTTGTATCAATAACATAGTAAAAAGGTTGTTATTGGTAAAATTTCAAGTGGACACGCATGAATTTGCAGTTGTTTATATTCAAGTGACTCATCTAAACACAAACCGAAGGAACAATATAATTGTATAGTGAATTAAAATGTTTTCATTATTGAATGGCTGATGAATCATATACGAACATCACTTAAGTGTTTGAAGGCAGTTTTACTTTAGTTTGTTTTGTGAAATGTTGTATTAAGTAAATCGAAAACAGCTAGCAATGCCTTAGTTTATAAAATTAGAAAAAAAAATCGTACAAAGACTGCATTTTGTAATAAATCCATCGAATGGGACGAAGTTGCATCAATGAATATCCAATTTGGTGCCTAAAGACCGACATTAAATCCATATCCCTCGAATGTTTCTGACTTCATAAAAAGAGTTGTGTAACTTTTCGTGATACGTACTACCAATTGTCTTATCAAACTCGTCTTAGCAAGTGTCTAACTAGTTGAATCTCGCTTACAGCTTAAACACTGTATGAATTATATTAAAAAATGTAATCGATCATTGCATAATAGGCTATGTTAAGGGACACATACCCTACATAATCTTTATCACCCGGCAATGATCGACTAACGTCGTCATCGTTAAAGTTTTGAAGAACTTTATGTTTAACTTCATCACTCAAGACATGTCCATGTTAACTATCTGGCTTCATTAGCCAATTTTTTTTACCACTTGGGTAAAAGGCCACGACTTGGGTAAAAGTTTTAAAATTTGATATGTCTCGGTCTTTGTAGTCTCATCCTGGAATATATATATATATATATATATATATATATATATATATATGTATATATATATATATATATATATATATATATATATATATATATATATATATATATATATATATATACATCCCGAATATATATATATATATGTATATATTTATTTATATATATATATATATATATATATATATATATATATATATATATATATATATATATATATATATATATAATATTTATATATATATATATATATATAAATATATAAATTAAATTTTTAAGGATGTTCGGAGTGTTTTTAAAAAACACTAACTACTCCTCGCTACGGTCTACAATCGAATGAATAACATTTTATTACCTGTACAAAATGCATCAGAGCTTGAACGACCAAAAGTGCTTATTCGTAATATTTGGAAATTCTTATGTACTAGCTACCTATCGCAGTTGTTACCAGGGGGTGTCGGGTTTCTGTCGTTGCTGTCGTCGTCGTCTTGCTGAGTCCACGTGTTTCTGATGATGGTGCTATCATGGAAATTCGCAGGTTGCGAATGACTGTAGCACGCTGCTGCTTCTGTTGTTGCTGTTGTTGTTGTTATTCTTGCTGCTGATGGTATTGCTGACGCCAACATTGCTTCCTTTCGTAGAATAGCCAGTCTGTGTTCTATGCCTTGGGTTGATGTCGGAGGGTGATTCTTAACTACTCCCCCCTTAAAGTTGATTCGTCCCGAATCGATGATCTTCTCTGCTGACGCCTCCGCTGATGAGTCTTCCTGTCTCTTAGTATTCAAGCATGCAAATGTTCCGTGTGTTTTTGGCAATCAGATATGCTGCAACGACAATCACTAAAAAGATACTTATGAATGAAAGTCCTACACTTATGAGGTGTGTTGACTGTTAGCTCTCTTTAACTGTGAGAGTTCTTGGCGGTTGTGAATGTGTAGTTGATGGAGTTTGTGAATTGTTATTTGGGGTATCTCGAAATCAGATTGATCGATGTGTACCCCGTCCAGTGGTATGATGCTTGGCCTAGGTTTGAACTGTAGCTCTCTATTATTGAACGTTTTGTTATTCAAGGTTACAGAACTATTTGAAAAGCTGATCTAAAACGTTCCTTTTAGCATTCTGCTTGAGAGGTTACAATCCGTCGTCATTTTTAAGAATTTTTTTTTTTCGAGAAGCACTCATCTTTGGATTCGTCTGATAGTAACTTCTGGTTGCAAATGCTGTGCGCTTCTATCGATTGGCATAGTCCATGGATGAAGTATGTTGTCCTGTTGTCAACTAGTGCTGTAGTTGATGGTAATTTGATGGTTTTTCCTTTTATTGGCGACGGTTCCAGCAAGATCCTGTTGAAGATACCTGGTTCTAACTGCGGATGAGGATTACAAAGTAGAGCTTCCTAATTTTATAAAATGCATGAATTTCCAAAAACTCATATGCTTGATCAGAGCTTATAAGGGTAACATTTTGATATTCCAATATTTTAATTATTATCTCTAGTTCATCAGTTTCAAGGAAATTTTTAGAAATTATATGAATTTTGCTTAACTATAGTGTCTCAAATATCGATTCTAAATGATCTTGGTCTAATTGGTAAGAAATTTTGAAAGATTCTACAAAGATTGTGAAGTTATGGTTAACTTGCTGTCTGTCTAAGGTTTCTTGACGTATTCTTATTAGTTCTTTAGATATGCGGATCTGTTGCTCTTTGATGTGGTTTGTTAATCTATTTATACGGGTCTCTAATCGTTTGTTAATTCCTACTTGAATATTATTACCTTTTACTAGTTCATGATTCTTGAGTCTAATTTCTCTTAGTTCGGTATTAATTTGTATCAAATCGTTATCATCTAAATTGCCCGTGATAAGTTTAATTCCTGACCCTAATACATTGAAAGCTCCTCTTTTACTTCTTCTGTTTGGAGTTAGATTTTGGTACAATTTTATAACTTCAAGATATTTTTTTCGCAACAGATCAGTGATATCGGTGTTGTGAATGTATCGTAGTCCTAACACGATGTCATTTAGTTTTTCCAAAACTGGTCTGTAGATGTCTAAGTCAATTTCGTGGTACAGTTTAAAGTGTCCGTTGGTAACAAATGCTTCTCCCATATGTACTGTCAGAAGTCCGGGGTTTGTGTCCAAATTTTGAATATGAATAGTTTGTGCCCACGTGAATATGGGTAGGTAAATCGGGAGTAGCAGGTTTAAATATATCATCTTTTCCAACACCTTGTTTTCTGGATGTAATTTTCCTAAAAGAGAAAAGATGATATTAATACGGTTGCAAGAATCCATAGAGGGAACTGTTCTAGTCTCTAACGCAACGCACTTTGCCTTTGTGCAATTTGCGACTTGCGCCGTCTTCATACGTCTGGTGACGGTCTTCGGATACTTTCACGTTCTCGAACAGTTCTCTCGTTTTTTGTTTAATCCCTTGTCGTCTGTTGAAAACATTCTGGCCGGGCTCTAAAGGAGGTGGGTCTTCTCTCCTTTTATTATGCCAATCAAGTTGATTTTGTTGGCTTTTTGTCATTTCCAGGATTGCCTCATCATACAAGCGATTCCTGGCTTCGATCATCTTTTCTACGTCCAATGGTCGTTTCCGTTTGATCTGGGCATTTGGTTCTAATGCCACTGAAAAATTTAGTTCATCGTTATTACTTTCATCTCCAGCTGGTGGATTTGTGTCAAGCTGATTTTCTGATTCGTTCATTTCACAATTTTCGTAAAGCGGTTCGCTGGCTTGTGGGTAGTAAGTGTGGCAATGCATATCTACAGGGTATGCATCTGGATGGGGCTGGTGCTGTAGATAACCGAAAGAAGGTGCATAGGGAGGAAATCCAAAATGCTGTTCATGCATGTTTGGTCTAAATCTGTTTATATTTTGCTTGAAGCCGGCTTGTGATTGCGGCTCTTGCTTTATTGCTAATTGTCTCGATTGAATCGGTTGAAATGGTGGCGTTGCTGATGTCATTGGTATCGGTGGTTTGGAGTAACCTGATGTTGAAGCCATTCTGGGATAGTTGAACGAATTTGGCCTTTGAAAGAGTTTCTGATAGTTTAATGCTGGGCCTGCACTTTGCGGCACTCTAGCATTGTATGTGGGTAAAAATTGTTTGAAATTTGGTTTTTCGCGTCTCCGGCGCATGGCTGCCTCTTGCTCTGCTGCGCATTGGTATGCTTCAATGAGAGTTTGAGGGCGACTAGTTCTGGTCAAAGCAGACGTAGTTTCATGTAGACCGTCGACAAATGCGTTGGTCATTAGGGTTTCATATGTCCCCATTATAGCTTTCGCATGATCTCTGGTCTCCTTGTTGATCATAATCTTAGCGTTAATGTCCGCTAAAAGAGATCGACATTCGTAATAAAAATCTGTAACACTCAGAGATCCTTGGTTTAGGTTTGTTAATTTCGATACTAGGCTCGACAAATCACGCTTGTCGCCAAAGTAATCGGTTTACGTGTTCTTAATAGCACGCCATTCCAGAGGGGTATGGCTGGCTGAAAGCGCATCATTCGCCAATTATTTTGTCGCGAATTATTCCCATCCAAACGGGCATCGCTCGCTCCTGTTCTACGACGGGCAGCGGCTTTTTCGCTTCCTCTATTTTTTCCTCGACCGATTCAATCCATCTCGGCAAATTTTTCGGGTTCCAATTAAACTCGGGAATCATTTTTATGAGGTCTGGAATCCTCAGGTGGTTAGCCGCAGCTATTTGCTCTTCGGCTGGGGAAGATGGTATAGCTTGTGCGGCTGCTGTCTGAAGGGCAGCAATCTGTGCACTAGCAGCTTGAGCCCGCTGGCCCTGTGCCTCAACTAGGGCGACTAATTCTTCTATCTGCCGTCGCAACTCAGCCACGGTTCTAGTCATTTTTTTTGTCTTAATTGATAGCACTACTAAATGATAAACACTGATTAACACTTCTTATTGATAGCACAACTTATTGATAATGCACAACTTTAATTGATTTAACTTTTGCTTATTATGTTAGTTCGCGGCCTAACTGTGATATTTTACCGATTTGCTTACCACTGGTGGGGGCGCCTCGATGTGTTATTAGTAGGGGTTAGATTATAGGCGGAGAAGACGGAACCAAAACGGGTTCGAAATCTCGCTGTTACTTAAATCTAGATTCAACACTCACCTTAAATTCGTGATAAGTCGTCACGAACGGTTTCCCTGGCAAGCGTTGGTTCGTGCGGATGCACTGATTAGCGTCTTCCTCGGTGCTGGTCTCGGTGCTGTCCCTCAGTTATTGGAATTCGATGGCTGCTGCCGCTGCTATCGCTCGCTGTTGATTAGGATTCACTGACTACACTTTTGGAATATAACTAATAGTCAGCGCATCCTACCGTACCTTACCAATCAGGCTAGGGCCTGTGTGTCCCTTGCTGTACGTCTCCATTGCACTCGGTCCATGGCCAGCTGTCGCCAGCCGCGCAGTCTGCGGAGTGTCCGCAGATCATCCTCCACCTGGTCGATCCACCTTGCGCGCTGCGCACCTCTTCGTCGTGTTCCAGTCGGATTATTGACGAGAACCATTTTTGCCGGGTTGTTATCCGACATTCTGGTGACATGCCCGGCCCATCGTAATCGCCCGATCTTCGTGGTGTGGACGATTGCAGGTTCTCCTAGCAGCTGATGCAACTCATGGTTCATTCGCCTTCTCCACGATCCGTCTTCCATCTGCACTCCGCCGTAGATGGTACGCAACACCTTCCGTTCGAAAACTCCAAGGGCGCGTTGGTCCTCTGCGCGCATAGTCAACGCTCTATGTCCATAGAGGACTACCGGTCTAATCAGCGTTTTGTAGATGGTTAATTTCGTGCGATGGCGAACTTTTTTCGACCGGAGAGTTTTGCGGAGTCCAAAATAAGCACGGTTTCCTGCCATAATACGCCTCTGAATTTCTCTGCTGGTGTCGTTATCGGCGGTCACCAGTGAGCCCAAGTACACGAATTCGTTGACCATCTCGATTTCATCGCCGTCGATACAAACTCGAGCTGGGAGACTCGCCGTTTCTTCCCTAGAGCCTCTTCCTAGCATGCACTTTGTCTTCGATACGTTAATGGCCAGTCCAATCCGTTTGGCCTCAGCCTTCAGTCGAGTGTACATTTCTGCCACCTTCTCAAAATTCCGTGCCATGATGTCGATGTCATCGGCGAAACCAAGTAACTGGCCGGACTTTCTGAAAATCGTGCCACTCGTGTCTATCCCCGCTCTTTTTATTACACTCTCCAAAGCGATGTTGAATAGCAAGCACGAAAGACCATCACCCTGCCGTAACCCTCTGCGAGTTTCAAAGGGACTCGAGAATGTCCCTGAAACCCGTACTACGCACATCACTCGATCCATCGTTGCCTTGACCAATCTTATCAGTTTGTCCGGAAAACCGTATTCGTGCATACTCTGCCATAGCTGATCTCGATCAATTGTGTCGTACGCTGATTTGAAATCGATCGTCGCGAGGGTCTTTGCCGATTATATCGAGTCGTATTATTTTCAATGTTATTCGTAATATTTTCCTTTATCCTACCGGCTGCGCCAATTAAATTTTTAAGGATGTTCGGAGTGTTTTTAAAAAACACTAACTACTCCTCGCTACGGTCTACAATCGAATGAATAACATTTTATTACCTGTCCAAAATGCATCAGAGCTTGAACGACCAAAATTGCTTATTCGTAATATTTGGAAATTCTTATGTACTAGCTACCTATCGCAGTTGTTACCAGGGGGTGTCGGGTTTCTGTCGTTGCTGTCGTCGTCGTCTTGCTGAGTCCACGTGTTTCTGATGATGGTGCTATCATGGAAATTCGCCGGTTGCGAATGACTGTAGCACGCTGCTGCTTCTGTTGTTGCTGTTGTTGTAGTTATTCTTGCTGCTGATGGTATTGCTGACGCCAACATTGCTTCCTTTCGTAGAATAGCCAGTCTGTGTTCTATGCCTTGGGTTGATGTCGGAGGGTGATTCTTAACTTATATATATATATATATATATATATATATATAAATATTTATGAATATATATATATATATATATATATATATATATATATATATATATATATATATATATATATATATATATATATATATATATATATATATATATATATATATATATATATATATATATATATGAATATATATATATATCTAAATATTTATATCTTTATTTATATAAATATATATATATATATATATATATATATATATATATATATATATACATATATATATATATATATATTATATATATATTTATATATATATTTATATATACAGCGCTTCCACGGGAAAAGAAAAGAGTTGAAAAAAAGTTGTCTGAGTTTACTCAAAATCGCTTGTTATACTCTTCATTGAAAATAATTAAACCTGTATTTTATCATTTTTTTATTAGGGTGACCATGTTCGTTTTTTTTTGGGGCGTAAAACAACATAGTTCAGGGTTATTGTGTGTAAAATATACGGAAATAATACACAAATGAGCGGTTCCATATCATTTCAGCAACGAGTAATTTTAATATTTTTTAAAGTTTTTGGGAAGAAAAACGCCGTTTTGCATACTTGGTTCGTCATTTTGAATCTAGCCTTACTTATGAGAAGGGCTTATGAAAAACGCACATGATATCTTCAAAAAATTGTATCTCGGAAACGGTTTGTTCGATTGGTTTGGTGTTTTCAGCGAAGTTTTAGACAATTGTTGGTGCTATATGGAAAAAATATGCACGGTAAAAGAAAGTTTGGTTTTTGTGTTTTGAACTAAAATATAGATTTTCCCTTAAAAGTTCCATGTCAATAATTTTTTAATTATTCTTATGTTATAGTTGACTAAAAATGCTATCTAGTGCACATTGGGTTGTTCTGGAGAAAAATAGGTGACAATGAAAAAAAAAATTTAAAAAAAAAATACAATTTTCAAAAAAGCTATTAAGAAAAGTCAAAAAAGTTTGTCACCCTAATTTTAAGAATAAACATCAAATTTGCAAGCAAAAAGTACTCTGGTAACATTTTTTTAAGATGCACCGTTTAGAAGATATTACTGATTTAATATTGATTTTTTTGATAACTTAATAAGTTTTGGCCCTTTTCGGATGTATTCCGTGTTTTTTCAGTTTCAAAAGTATTTTTTTCGGAAAGATTGGAAAATTTTGAGTTAAAATAAGACTGACAATTAAAAGATTCGGGTGAAATTCTCTGCCTTAAAATATTTTGAAAAACAAGTTACAAAATCCCACTATCAGGAACAATGATTTCTTCCAGTTATTTTTGGTGTATTGTGTTGAAAATGTGCATTCAACTCTTGCATATCGCCTAACAGTTTAATCCATTTAAACTGGATGTGTTTATACTGTGCATATTTTCTCTCTATTGCCGAACATCGCCACAGACATCAAACCGATGAGACAACTCGATTTCGAGATACACCTTTTTGAGAACTGCAAATGCAAGCTCCTCAATTAGGCTTTGTGCACAAATTACGTAACGCATGAAGGGGGGAGAGGGGGGTTGAGAAACCGTTTCTTATTGTGACATATGGGGGTGGGGGTGTTTGTAAAATCGTTACGTAACAAAATACCAATTTGAAAAATAAATCGAAAGTGAATAACCAATTGAAAATAGATAAAATTTCCTGTGTACCAAGCAAAGTAGCAAGTAGCAAAGGGTTACTAGTTAAGAACTATACCTAATTTTTTTGCGAAACCCCATTTTCATTGAGTAAAATGAAAGCGTTAAATCCATATTTTGAAGGAAAAATATCAAAACTGAACCAAAGCTTTGTTTTGTATTATTAATCAAGTTTGCCATGGCTGGAACACTGCACCAAATATCGCCATAGTTTCTTATTTTGGTTCCTTTGATGGCCAATCGCATGTCTTCCTTATGGGAGTGGCCATAATAGAAACACATTTATGGCCAAATGGTGAAAGAAAGCTGAAATTTTAAAGAAAATCGAATTCTTTCTTTTGATTTCAGACCAAATTCTAAAGCTTTGATTAATGGAGACGTACTATTTAAATGTGTTCTTCTAAACGAAGGGTATCTTATGACGATTTGTGTCACTAATTGGCTAAATTGTCCATAAACGGTACATCTACATGCCGAGAAATGTATTGATCTGTGTAAATTCCACAAATTTTATTGTTGACTCACGGCTTACCCATAATTTTCATTTATTCAAACAATACCGATTTTATGTTTGAACCAACAATAAATTCTGTTGTTTCTTAAAGCGCTGTAAAGAAGGCTTCGATTGAAAACAAAAAGCACTTATGGTTGAATCAAAAATAAGATTTTTGAAAACGATGTACCTTTGCATTGATTCGACCAAAGCGGTTGAATTGAAAAAAATAAATTGTTATTCATATTAGAACCATTGAAATAATTAGAAATTATGTTAAATTTGTTGTTGATTGTTGAATCTACAAAAATATTTTGATGAATCAGTTTCTGTTTTTTCTGAATTTCTGAATTTCTGTTGGATATCATAATTGATTAACAATATTGGATTCGATAAGAAATTTCGTTTGTGATGATATATCATTGCATTATACTAAAACAATGTGTGGTTTGATTTTATACTCAAAAAATGTTGATTCAAATCATTGCATTCCATCAGCCAATATTCCTCTGCGTGTAGATTACATCAAATGCACTTGTTACTGCCCCTTTTGTTTTAAATTTTTTTTCCGTCATGAATAAGTCGTACACAGCCATTCTTCATGAATTGCACGGATTAAAAGGAAAACTCTGATTAATATATAAAAAAAAAAAAATTAAATTATTAAAAATTCAATAGGTTAATATTATGCATTGCATAAGATACTGTTGCAATCTCTTAACTAAATATAAGTGATATGAATAAAACTTTGAACTTTTTTTGGTGATACATTAAATAATTGAAAGACATTTGAGTAAACTTGTTGAACTAATATTTGTAACAGTTTTAAAAACGTCCATTACCCTGAATAAATACAGTACAATGAGGGCAATGTTTTTCGTAATCTTTATAATAGCTTTAAGTTACTTAAACGAAATTAATTGACTGATGTTTGCAATCTTTACAAATTTCAAGATACCCAAATGATAATTAAACATAAAACAACAATAACAGATTTTGTGAAAATTTTATCATAATTGAGAAATTAGGGGAAGGGGATCCGTGAGCGTTACGTAATTATAGGGGGGGAGTCTGGTCACGTGTTACTTATTGTTACATAGGGGGGAGAGGGGGTCCAAAATCCCGTTTTTTTTTAGTTACGTAATTTTTGCACAAAGCCTTAGCAAGATTCAAAAGAGCGAATTAAGCTAATTTTTCAGGGATGGTGATTGTGCGCAATAAAAAATAACATTATATGTTGGATATCATCAATTTATTTTTATTATTGTATTTTTATAAAATTATTGTTTACACAACTTTCTTAACAATATCGAATATTTTGGCATCATTGTCAGGACAGTTTGAATAAAGCTTTGCCTTTATTGTATTTTCTGATAGAGGAAGAAATGAGTGGCATTTTTGAGTTCCTTGAATTGTTTTTGCATTATTATGTATATTGATTATTTATCTGCAAAGACATATTTTCGTATTCTTCTGTAGCAGAATAACAAAATGACAACTTTGTAAGTTCTTATTCTTTTCGTTTGTTTGCCCAATTAAACAACTCTCTTGCAGTCTTTATCGGGTGTTTGCGTTCTTTGGCTAAACTTGCTCTGGTAGCCATGCGTTTTATCGTACCTCCAATAGCATCGCATGGACCTTTTCCGTGCGATGTTGCGAAGAAATGCCATTCAGCGTCAATACCATACTTTGACTTAACTTTACAAAGGCTAGAAAAGTTTTTTCGGTTTTTATACTGTGAAGCAGCACCATCTGACATGAAATTATTTTTTTTATGTTTTTATTATGATCAATTTGTAAAAAGTCTATCATTTTATCAATAAACAAATTAACAGCGACTGAATCATGTCTTAGTTCTTCAGAAATTATAATGAAGCTAAAATGTTTAATTTGCATATTTTCAGTATAATATATTACGAAAGGATGGATTGTGGCCTGTTGCACGTTCCAATGGTGAGATTGAACTTCATCCTGCAAAATGAAGCTGTAATTTTCAGAAAAGTCACAAATAGCTAAAAATTCACCATCTTGCAAGTTTTGTTTTGTAGTTTTCAAAAAATTGGATTGTTCGGTTTTTACAAAATCATGCGGAATCAAACTTTCTAATTTTGAGCTAAAAAATGAAACAAACTCATCGGTTTGCTTTACAATAGTTTCTAAATCACATCTGTCAGTGGTAACCCATTGTTCGAATGAAAGCTTTTCAACAAAGTTTTCTTCCAGTTGTTTCAATAAACTGTCTTCTAAAACTGAGGTATCTGGGCAGTTTTTACATCTTCGTAGATGGCAATGAGTTGTCTTATTTGCGCAAAGTAATCTATTCGTTAATATTTTTAGATCATTCAAGACATTGTATTTTTTTAAGCTATGTAGAATTAAATTGACATTTTCATGCGTAGTGCAAACGCAAACATTATGTGTTCCTGTGATAGTCAAAAGTTTACATTGCCTTGGCCGGAGGCTTGCAAATGATGAAAACCCTATTTTTACATTGACGTACATTTCATTAAACCAAAAGCTTCTCTCAATGTCATCACTAACAATCTTTTCTGAACAGCTAATCTCTTATTTCCTGTCTTTACGCTAACAAAATCTCTTTGGCCTAGCATTACACGGCTTATATCATCGTCCTCAAAAAAATTCAAAACCAGTTCTTTTGTTTCATTACTCAAAGCTTTTCCAGAGCTTGAACCTTGAGATGAATCAAATACATTAACTCTTTCCTTTCTTGCATCTGATGCCATATTTCTACTGGTTTTAAATTCGTCTACAATTTTTTGTACTGACCATGATTTTGGTAACAATGATAAAATTAATAGTTTTTCTTGCCTTGTAGCTGAATTTAAAAATTTAATTTTCATATTTTCTATGACTTCATCAAACTCGTTTGCTTTTTCTGTTTTAGCGTCTAATTTAAAAAGATTTCTTCGTACACCTTCGACGATTTCAGCGCACTTTTTTTCAGGATAGTGAACATTTTTAACCTTACCTAAATCTATAGGCGAAACACGAATAGCTGCTATTCCTCGGTTGAATATTTCAACGTCTACAGGCATCGTGAAGTCTTCATTTGATTGAATTGTGCTTAGCGTTGACGCTGATGGTATCGTGACCAAACTTTCATAGCTTTGCGAATCAGGTACATCAGGTATGGTCTGAACAGTTGGCATCCTTGAGCCGCCGGCTACGCTTTGTTCTTCGTTTTGGGTGAGGTGATCTCTTGAATCAATATGTAGACGGCAAGACGAACAAATACGAAAATCCTTGGTGTTGAGTGTAGATACCTTGGAAAATCCAATTGATTTTAGTTTTTGGATGATACCATCCGTGAGATGTCGCAGCTCTTTCGAACACTGAATGTCTTTTTAAAAAACCTGAACACCCCTCATTTTGAAAGTGTGTGTGTGTAGAATGTTGCTCCTTTTTTGATTTCTGAATTCACTCTTCAGTTGTCAAAATGCCGTCCAAGCAAGAAGAGCAGCGTATCAAAATTTTGCTCGCGCATCGCGAAAATCCGAGCTACTCGCACGCAAAGTTGGCAAAATCGCTAAAAGTTGCCAAATCAACCGTTACAAATGTAATTAAAGTGTTTGGGGAACGTTTGTCGACAGCCAGGAAGTCTGGATCGGGGGGAAATCGAAAACTGGAAGCCGCTGAGACGACAAAGAGAGTTGCCGGTAGTTTCAAGCGAAACCCTAACCTATCTCTCCGAGATGCCGCAAATAAGCTGGGTGTATCGTCTACAACCGTGCATCGAGCCAAAAAACGAGCCGGACTATCGACTAACAAGAAGGTAGTGACTCCAAACCGCGATGATAAACAAAATACGACGATGCTGACGACGATGCTGTATACGACGATGCTGACGAAGTTTGACTGCGTGGTAATGGACGACGAAACCTACGTCAAAGCCGACTAAAAGCAGCTTCCGGGACAGGAGTATTACACGGCAAAAGGAAGGGGAAAGTTAGCAGATATTTTCAAGCACACGAAACTGTCAAAGTTCGCAAAGAAATATCTGGTTTGGCAAGCCATCTGTACCTGTTGCTTGAAAAGCAGCATTTTCATAGCTTCCGGGACTGTCAACCAAGAAATTTACGTGAAACACGGTTGTTCCGTACTGTTTTGGCCGGATTTGGCATCTTGCCATTACGGTAAAAAGGCCATGGAGTGGTACGCCGCCAACAACGTGCAGGTGGTTCCCAAGGACAAGAACCCTCCCAACACGCCAGAGCTCCGCCCAATTGAGAAATACTGGGCTATTGTCAAGCGGAACCTAAAGAAGACCAAAAAAAAAACTGCTAAGGACGAGCAGCAGTTCAAGGCAAACTGGCTTTCTGCGGCGAAGAAGGTGGACAAGGTGGCTGTACAAAATCTGATGGCAGGGGTCAAGCGTAAGGCCCGGCAATTCGGATTTGGAAACGCGGAGCCTAACTGAATATTTTTCCTGAATTTTATACTAATTGAACTTGAAAAAAAAATAATTTGATTTTTTAAACAAACGATTTCACAGATTTACACGCGTTTTCCCTTGACTAAATTTTGACCGTATCACCCTTTAGCACCATCATCAGAAACACGTGGACTCAGCAAGACGACGACGACAGCAACGACAGAAACCCGACACCCCCTGGTAACAACTGCGATAGGTAGCTAGTACATAAGAATTTCCAAATATTACGAATAAGCACTTTTGGTCGTTCAAGCTCTGATGCATTTTCTACAGGTAATAAAATGTTATTCATTCGATTGTAGACCGTAGCGAAGAGTAGTGAGCATTTTTTAAAAACACTCCGAACATCCTTAAAAATTTAATTGGCGCAGCCGGTAGGATGCGCTGAGTATTAGTTATATTCCAAAAGTTTAGTCAGTGAATCCTAATCAACAGCGAGCGATAGCAGCGGCAGCAGCCATGGAATTCCAATAACTGAGGGACAGCACCGAGACCAGCACCGAGGAAGACGCTAATCAGTGCATCCGCACGAACCAACGCTTGCCAGGGAAACCGTTCGTGACGACTTATCACGAATTTTAGGTGAGTGTTGAATCTAGATTTAAGTATCAGCGAGATTTCGAACCCGTTTTGGTTCCGTCTTCTCCGCCTATAATCTAACCCCTACTAATAACACATCGAGGCGCCCCCACCAGTGGTAAGCAAATCGGTAAAATATATCAGTTGGCTACACACGCAAACCTACAGAATCATCATGTAGGGGAAACTTTCCCTAATAATATATATATATATATATATATATATATATATATATATATATATATATATATATATATATATATATATATATATATATATATATATATATATATATATATATATATATATATATATATATATATATATATATATATATATAAATATATATATATATATGAAACTACATTCAAAACTGTTTTGTCCACCTCCTCTTTGCATCTTTAAAGCCGAAATGTGTACAAAGTGGCCCACTCTTTAGACGGTTGTGAGAACAAATTAATAAAACCTTTCCAAGACCATAAAGATTTTGAAAATGTTCTAGTGAAAGATGTTATTATGAAAGATAATGCCGAATGGCCACAGCTGCCAAAATTCACGGCGATATCGTGGTTGGTTTTTGTTGTTCTGCTTTGTTCGATTCTCTGCTCTTCTGATTCATTCAACAGTAAATAATGTTGCGGGAAATTATGTTTGTAAGCAAAATATATAAAACAAATTGAGTTTTTTTGTTTAGCATATCATGCTCCAAATCATGTGCGCATTTAATTGTATGGTGAATATTGGCATGATAAGAGCTGAAAATTAATGCGCCTCGGAAATTATGCGAGGTTACAACATCAAAAACAAAATTTAAAGAAATATATTCGATAAATTAATCAAGAAACTACTGAAAATTAATGGAATTCAATAAGGTTATCTGAACGAATACCGAAATTTGCCTTAGATCTACAGTTCAATTGTATGCTTTCAATTTGCCAATTAGCCGTTTAATGCATTTACTTGAAGCAAAATGGTTTTAAAATGCTTTTTCAACTGACCATAATAAGATAATACGAATGAGTCCTAAAACGGTATTTCAAAACAGCATTTTATGATTTTACAAAGTCAAAATAAAAACTTTGATAGGGATAAAATTTTAGAAGTTAAGGTTTAAAGATTGTTGTAAAGAAGCTGTGTAGGTTCTTATAAACCTGACTAAAATTTGAAACCTATTGGCATCTCTTGCTGCCATAATAAAACCGAATTGATTTCTGGTGGCTTTCATAAAACTTTAATAAAACTTAGTAAAGCTGGATGTTTTTGGCAATGTTACTTGGGTGAGGTTGCTTTTTACGCAGGAATGAGTGCGCTAAAAAAAAATCCTTAAAAACAACTGAGTAGCTCCTAGAATTCACGTACAAACCCGTAATTTACGAAAACCTAGTAAAAAGCAACAAAAGTGATTATTTAAACGCTTTAATGACAATATCTAAGTGAACGGTATCTCCTCGCGTGAATTCTGAGCACCACGTAAACAAAAACTCGCATAATAAACGACTCCAGCGTATTATCGTTTTTCGCATAATTTTTCAAAATGTCCTAAATAACAATGAGAGATTCGCTCCTCTCTTGTCCTTTTTTTGTTAATTAAGACGCCATTATAAAATTTTCCAACGGTTTCTCCTTCCAATTCGATGGATGGTGTTGTTGTTTTCTATTATGATATTTCCATACAAAGTGAAAATTTAATTTAAATGATTTTTTTTACTTTCCCGAAAAAATTTCGTACATTTTTTATTATAAAAACCTGTTGGAATTCAAGACGAATCAAATGAAAAAGAAATCAAGTAATTCCATCGAGTCGTTCGTAAGTTATGCTGTCACGAACGGACAGCATTTCATTTTTATATATATAGATTTATTGTATTACTAGCTGGCCCGGCAGACGTTGTCCTGCCCATAATTACTTAATGGAAAATTGGAGAAGGAGTTATTAAAAAGTTTATTTGCAATAAGTTTTAATTCCATTTATTTTACTTTTATGTGATGATTTTATCGAAATGTGTTGCTGTAAGGTAAGGTTTCATGTCCAAGAAAACTTATAGAACATTATAGATATTACCATAGGTGTTGGCATGAACTGTTTTCTTATTATGTTCGTTGCCCCAAACGAAGTCATTTGAAAACAACCATTATAACTCTGGATGTTCTGCAGAATATGTTTAGAATCACTTCCTGATCCAGACACCAATGAGCGCAAACGCTGGTGGTGGATTTAGTGGCGTTACTTTAACTTTGCCACTTGCACAGCACAATTCATTTGGTGTTTCATTTGGGAGCTACAATGCATTACAATAAGAACAAACTTCACTCATTGATTCAATGGCGACTGATATATCCGCACTGAAATTAACCAAAGGATCATATTGAAATGCAGCACGTTGAAGATTTTGCAGAATGTAGGTTTGCTGTCATAGTCGTTTAGTGATGTTATTTTGGGTACGATTGTCACCAGATCTTTCTGATAATTCCCGATTACGCTTCTTTCTAACTCTATCGCTTGTATTTCGACCTGCTCTCTCTTCTTGACCCAACATCGGTCGAGCCCGTGCCATTCGTTGTCGATCCAAGTCATTTTGAGTTGCATGCTGAACGTCTCATTCAAGATTTTGCTGCGCTAACAGTCGTGCGGCTGCAGCGACCAATATTACTTCGTCTAGTAGGAGGCATTGCACAATAATACTAATTGAAATTGAAATTGCAACATAATTAGTTTCTTCTAAATTTCTAGTAATATGTTCGTTTTCACTTTCCTGATGCACTATCAATCTTACAGTGAACGATACTAATATAAACAAAAATGTTATTATACACCTGTCAGTTCAACATAGAATACAAAAACTAATACTCTCATTCTCCATTGAACTTCACTCCTATTTACATCTCGCTGCGAGATATCACCAATACAAACATTTAAATTTATACGTGAACCTACACGTTTACACTGTCCAAGTAACAATTTCAGTTCTATTCAGAGATGCCATATTCACAGACATGTCTGTAAATTTACAGACTTTTCATTTTTATTGCAGACTTTTTTAACGATGCAGACATTTAGCAGACATTTTATTTATTTCGCAGACTTTTACAGACATTTGAAATATTTTTTAAATATCAAATAAAGGTATTCTATGAAGTTCGGATTTAAAACGTACGAGGACCTGAACAGTATAGTAGCAAACCCATCCGAAAAATTACTGTGAAAGCGTTGGTTATATTGGTCCTTTGCGATTAAGTCACAACAAAAATCAAGGTTCACAACAATACAAATCACATTTGAAAAACTTAGAGACTTCCTCGAAAAAAAATGTCTCCTATGGACAGGCAGAAATTTCTCAGAAGTATTGGGAGCAAGCAGGGAGCATGCAAGAAGAACCTTCAAAAATTCATTACCGAAGTTCAAGATCATACTTACAAGAATTTCAAAACAGAACTTCCCCAAGAATCAGGAAAGGAATTATCAGAGCTTCAGGAAGAAGTGTAGGGGGAGGACTTCTCTGAAGTTTGAAATTTTCAAAGGTTTAGGAGTTCTTCCCAGAAATTCAAGATTGAACTTCCCAGGAAGGGCACTACCTATAATTTCTCACAAAATCAGGAAAACAAAACCTCAGGACGATGCGTTATAGAAGTTGAGGAAAGAACTTTTCTCAAGTTCAGGAAATAACATCCCAGAAGTTCCAGAAGAAACTTCTCGAAAAGTTAGTTGAAGCTTCCTAGAAGTTCTTGGCAGCATTTTCAAAGCTCAGAGGAGAACATTCGACATTACAGAATAAGGATTTCTCAAAATTCTTAAGAGAGAAAAGAATGAAACTTTCCAGGAGCATTTAGGGGACATCCTTCTAATATGAGCATAAATTTTACAATAGTTTCGAAACAAACTTCCCCAAAGTTCTAGGAAAAACTTCCCAAAAATTCAGAAGAGGGCTTTTCAGAAGTCCAGGAAGAAACTTCAAGAACAAATTTAAGGGAATTTTCTCAAAAATGTTGGAATAAAATTTCCTCCGGATGAGATCAACCAGAAGTTTGGAAAGAAAAAGTTCAGGAAAAAACTTCCCAAAATTTCAGGAAGAAACCCATCAGAGAGGGCACTATCTGAAGGGTCAAGAAGAAATTTTTCAAAAAATTAGTAAAGAACTCCTCAGAAGTTCACAAGAGCACTCCTCAGAAGTTGCGAAGAGACCAAAGGTTTAGCTGGAACTACTCAGAAGTGCTAGAGAGCTTCCCTTAAGTTCCGAATCAAACATTCCAGCATTTCAGAATTAAAACTTCTTGAAGTTCACGAAGATATGATAGATACTTTTGATAAAATCAGGAAGAAACTTTTCAGAAGTATAGGAGTATCTTTCTAGTTGTTCTAGCAGGAATTTCTCACGAATTCAGGAACAAACTTCCCCGAAGCTCAGGACAACAACTTAAGAAATTCTGGAGAGTACTTTCTCCGAGTTTTGCAGAAACTCTCCTCGTAGTTCATGATAGGACTTATCAGAAGTTTAGAAAGTAACTATGTTCAGGAAAAAAATTACCAAAGAACCCATTTATTCTTATATGTGAATTTCGAAGAAAATGAGGAGTGACTGCCAAAAAGTTTATGAGGAATTTTGTCTGAAGTTTAGGAGGAAACTTCCCAGAATAAAGCAAAGAGCTTTGCAGAAGATCGGGAGAGAGTTTCCCTGAAATTTAAGAGATAATTACTGACTAATCGAAGAAGCAGTCTATACATAAATCATGCATATGACCATAATGATTTTGATGATCATGAGTGATGATGACACCATATTAAAATATGGTACACATCATCAATGGTTATTGTTGAATAAAAAAAAAGTCTGTTGAATACATCAAATGAAAACTAAATTTTGATTTTAAAATTCAAAACTGGAAAGAGCGTCATAATGAAGAAAAAAAACTACAGAAAATTGTTTCACCTATGCGAATGACTCAAGCTTCAGTGTCACTTCAAAAATATGAAACAATAGTGTAAGGTTGCATATAATCCAAGAAATAGATGCAGACATTACTTTATTACATAATTTACATAATCACACAAATGGCGATAATGACATAACTCGGTCTCTTATAACGTCTTTTTGTTGAAAGAAGTCTAATTTTCTAAAAAAAAGTTTACAGACTTTTATAGACATTCCCAGACATTTTCACAGACATTTAAATGAAATATCTGGCATCCCTGGTTCTATTCCAGCCGTATAGCACTCCTCCCGGCTTTGTTGATGAAACTACATTCAAAACTGTTTTTTCCACCTCCTCTATGCATCTTTAAAGCCGAAATGTGTACAAAGTGGCCCACTCTGTAGACGGTTGTGAAAAGAAATTAATATAACTTTTCCAAGACCATAAAGATTTTGAAAATGTTCTAGTGAAAGATGTTATTATGAAAGATAATGCCGAGTGGCCACTGCTGTCAAACTTCACGGCGCACAGTGGGACGAAATGAAAAAAAGTGGGACATGGGTATTCGCGGCGAAACTATTAGGTGTGGCCCATTGATGTCTTCTGCAATGTTTCTACATTTTTGGAGTACTTTATTTTTGTGATAACAAATTTGATTAAAGAGGTGTATACACCTAGATAAAAAAATTACCTTTTTTATTTCTGGTTCAAATCGATAATCATGTATTGAAAAATTGTAGATTAGGTCATTTTATGAAACTTTGTAGAAGACATAAACTTTCTGTCTCTTAACTGGACGAAGTTGAAGGGTGAGAAAGGAATGAAAAATATAATACCCCTTTAAAACTCGTTTTTTTATCATAACTTTTTTATTTGAATTTTCCCATTTTTTAAATGTTCTACAGAGTTTAAGGTACTTCAAAAATACACCTTTTTGTTGAAAACAACTTATCGTTATCTTTTTATTTAAAGGATTAACGTAGGTTTTAATGAATTTTTTGATCTATCTTCGAGGATGCGTAGATTACAGGTTAGCAGGTATTAGCAGCTAAATTTACCTTTAATTTATTCAACAACTGATACCCTTCAAAAAAATGTACAAATTATAAGGGGGTCCAGGAAGGCTCTAACCATTTTTCAAAAAAGTAACTAAGCTTCTTATTAAATAATATGGCATAAATAGTGATTTTTCATCTCTTTGAATAAATATTTAAACTTTCTATTAATGTCTTCAAGGAAAAAAAGGCCAATTTATTAGATAATGAAGCTTATTTCAATATATTAACAAAAAAAAGGCTATCTTTCTACTGCAAATACAATAGGTGCAAAAGGAACTATGTCGTATTTCTACCAAATGAAGATTTGCAGTATTACGATGGACTTATTTTCGCTACCATATAAGCTTCATTATCTAATAAATTGGCCTTTTTTTAAGCATCAATCGCACGTTTAAATATTTATTCAAAAAGATGAAAAATCACTGTTTATGCCATATTATCTAATAAGAAGCTTAGTTACTTTTTTGAAAAATTGTTAGAGCCCTCCTGGACCCCCTTATAATTTGTACATCATTTTGAAGGGTATCAGTTGTTGAATAAATTAACGGTAAATTTAGCTGCTAATACCTGCTAACCTGTAATCTACGCATCCTCGAAGATAGATCGAAAAATTCATTAAAACCTACGTTTATCCTTTAAATGAATAGATAATGATAAGTTGTTTTCTACAAAAATGTGTATTTTTGAAGTACCTTAAACTCTGTAGAACATTTAAAAAATGAGAAAATTCAAATAAAAAAGTTATGATAAAAAAACGAGTTTTAAGAGGGTATTATATATTTCATTCCTTTTTCACCCTACAACTTCGTCCAGTTAAGAGACAGAAAGTTTATGTCTTCTACAAAGTTTCAAAAAATGACCTAATCTACAATTTTTTAATACATGATTATCGATTTGAACCAGAAATAAAAAAGTTAATTTTTTTATCTAGGTGTATACACCCCTTAAATCAAATTTGTTATCACAAAAATAAAGTACTCCAAAAATGAAGAAACATTGCAGAAGACATCAATGGGCCACACCTTACAGTTTCGCCGCAAATACCCATGTCCCACTTTTTTTCATTTCGTCCCACTGTGCGGCGATATCGTGGTTGGTTTTTTTTATTCTGCTTTGTTCTATTCTCTGCTCTTCTGATTCATTCAACAGTAAATAATGGCTAAGAAAAAAGTGTTGCGGGAAATTATGTTTGTAAGCAAAATATATTAAACAAATTGAGTTTTTTTGTTTAGCATATCATGCTACAAATCATATGTGCATTTAATTTTATGGTGAATATTGGCATGATAAGAGCTGAAAATTAATGCGCCTCGGAAATTAAGCGAGTTTACAGCAACAAAAACAAAATTGAAGGAAATATATTCGATAAATTAATCATGAAACTCCTGAAAATTGATGGAATTCAATAAGGTTATCTGAACGAATACCGAAATTTGCCTCAGATCTACAGTTCAATTGTATGACATTTAAAATTTGGTGTATTTATTTTTCCACATTTCAATAATTTCATACATTCCAATATGGCGATTGCAAGAAATCACAGTTTTGCCAATGAGCCAATTTATCGTAGCAATCGTTACTATAAAACTATCTGGTCGCTTGGTAGCTTTTCAAAATGCCAATTAGCCGTTTAATGCATTTACTGGAAGCAAAATAATTTTAAAATGCTTTTTCAACTGACCATTATAAGATAATATGAATGAGTCCTAAAACGGTATTTCAAAACAGCATTTTATGATTTTACCAAGTCAAAATTAAACCTTTGATAGGGATAAGGCATTTAAGAAGTCAAGGTTTTAAGATTGTTGTAAAGAAGCTGTGTAGGTTCTTATAAACCTGACTAAAATTTGAAACCTATTGGCATCTCGTGCTGCCATAATAAAACCGAATTGATTTCTGGTGGCTTTCATAAAACTTTAGTAAAACTTAGTTGGTTTGGCAATGTTACTTGGGTGAGGTTGCTTTTTACGCAACCTGCTTAAAAACAACTGAGTAACTCCTAGAATTCACGTACAAACCCGTAATTTACGGAAACCTAGTAAAAAGCAACAAAAGTGATTCTTTAAACGCGTTAATGACAAAATCTAAGTGAACGGTATCTCCTCGCGTGAATTATGAACACCACTTAAAAAAAACTCGCATAATAAACGACTCCAGTGTATTATCGTTTTTCGCATAATTTTTCAAAAAGTCCTAAATAACAATGAGAGATTCGCTCCTCTCTTGTCCTTTTTTTTGTTAATTAAGACGCCATTATAAAATTTTCCAACGGTTTCTCCTTCCAACTCGATGGATGGTCTTGTTGTTTTCTATTATGATATTTCCATATAAAGTAAAAATTTAATTTAAATGATTTTTTTTACTCTCCCGAAAAAAATTTCGTACATTTTTTATTTCAAAAACCTGTTGGGATTCAAGACGAATAAAATGAAAAAGAAATCAAGTAATTCCATTGTGTCGTTCGTGAGTTATGCTGTCACGCACGGACAGCATTTCATTTTTATATATATAGACTAGTATCGCTGTATTGTGTTTGTTTCCAGTCAATATTTTTCTGGAAAAATGGAGGACGTGGCCCTGGATACGGGCACACAGGTCTGATCCAATCACATGTTCGGAACTCGTGTAAACAGTTATTGCCAGAACAAAGAAGATTTGTCCATACAACACAACCGAAACAGATCACTTATGGTTCCTCGGAAATAATACAAAAAGCACAGGACTGTGCATGCAAAGACCCGGTATCCACAAATTTCAACGTCATACTCAAATGTATGAGTGAAACTCATGGCCTTCATATGATGCTCTTGCACGAGAAAAAAAGTGTTCATGAGATTTTCTCTGTTTTCCCGCATATGAAAACCTTCAATGGACTTTTGGTTTGTACTTTAATTCGCTTGTGTAATTTATGATAGTCTTTTTTTCCTTAAATTGCATCGATTCAGAAGGCATGCGAAAGAATGAACCCTACGTTTGAAAAGGAGTCTAATCAAAAGAATGTGCTTGCCAGAGAACTTATGATTGAAAATGAATGCTTTACTAATGTACTCGATGGTAGGTAGTTTCACTTTATTTTATCTGATAGCCATTTTTAAAATAATTTGGTTTAGATAACATGCGAGGTTGTCTGAGAATTCTGGTAGCTCTCAGTAGAAAAGGCGCCAAACGTCCAGCTGGTGTTGAGGTTTTATCAGTTGAGGAACAAATAGCTGCGCCGTTGATCCGATGGATTGCGGTAAGTTTCTGTCAGAAATGTTAGTTGGTTTTGGCTAACTTTTTTCTATTTGCAGAATGATGCAACATCAGTCGCAGAGCAATTAGCGAAATACATTGCTTTAGACTTGCAGTAGAAAGTGGAGCCTCACCTGATAACAGTTTGTGAAAAATATTTTCTATTTAATCAAGGTGAAAAAGTTGACTGTGATTTGTAGTAGGTTTGAGACGCGTTTTTTATCAAATTTAAGCGAACGGTTTCTACTCGGGTGAATAACGAAAACCGCGTATTTTTTCCGACAACCCCGTAAAAAATTGCGAATTAAGCGACTCTTGTGTATTATAATTTTTTGTATATCTTTTCAAAAGGTGCTAAGCAACAAAAGTAAAGTGATGCTTCCCTCTCTTGTTCTTTGTTTTTGTTGATTACGAAGCCATTATAATAATTTCCAACGATTTCTCCTTACAAATCAAAGGATGGTCTTTCTGTCTAGCATATTATGATGTTCCCATACAAAATCACAATTATGGTTTTTATGATTTTTTTTTTCATTTTCCAGTAAATTTCTCTAGTTTTTTCTCCATATAAACCTGTTGGAAACCAAGACAAATCAAACAAAAAAGAAATCAAGAATGATTTCGTGATGCTGTCACGAACGGACAGCATTTCATTTTTATATATATAACTAGCTGGCCCGGCAGACGTTGTCCTGCCCATAATTACTTAATGGAAAATTGGAGAAGGAGTTATAAATGAAAAAGTTTATTTGCAATTAGTTTTCATTCCATTTATTTAGAGTTAATTTCTTACTTTTATGTGATGATTTTATCGAAATGTGTTGCTGTAAGGTAAGGTTTAATGTCCAAGAAAACTTATAGAACATTATAGATATTACCATAGGTGTTGGCATGAACTGTTTTCTTATTATGTTCGTTGCCCCAAACAAAATAATTTGAAAACAACCATTATAACTCTGGATGTTCTGCAGAATATGTTTAGAATCACTTCCTGATCCAGACACCAATGAGCGCAAACGCTGGTGGTGGATTTAGTGGCGTTACTTTAACTTTGCCACTTGCACAACACAATTCATTTGGTGTTTCATTTGGGAGCTACAATGCATTACAATGAGAACAAACTTCACTCATTGATTCAACGGCGACTGATATATCCGCACTGAAATTAACCAAAGGATCATATTGAAATGCAGCACGTTGAAGATTTTGCAGAATGTAGGTTTGCTGTCATAGTCGTTTAGTGATGTTATTTTGGGTACGATTGTCACCAGATCTTTCTGATAATTCCCGATTACGCTTCTTTCTAACTCTATCGCTTGTATTTCGACCTGCTCTCTCTTCTTGACCCAACATCGGTCGAGCCCGTGCCATTCGTTGTCGATCCAAGTCATTTTGAGTTGCATGCTGAACGTCTCATTCAAGATTTTTGCTTCGCTAACAGATCGTGCGGCTGCAGCGACCAATATTAAAGGTGATACGGTCAAAATTTGATCAAGGGAAAAACGCGTGTAAATCGGTGAAATCGTTTATTTAAAAAATCAAATTAAATTTCTTTTTTCAAGTTCAATTAGTATAAAATTCAGGAAAAATATTCAGTTAGGCTTCCGCTTTTCCAAATCCGAATTGCCGGGCCTTACGCTTGACCCTGCCATCAGATTTTGTACAGCCACCTTGTCCACCTTCTTCGCCGCAGAAAGCCAGTTTGCCTTGAACTGCTGCTCGTCCTTAGCAGTTTTTTTGGTCTTCTTTAGGTTCCGCTTGACAATAGCCCAGTATTTCTCAATTGGGCGGAGCTCTGGCGTGTTGGGAGGGTTCTTGTCTTTGGGAACCACCTGCACGTTGTTGGCGGCGTACCACTCCATGGCCTTTTTACCGTAATGGCAAGATGCCAAATCCGGCCAAAACAGTACGGAACAACCGTGTTTCTTCAGGAAAGGCAGCAGACGTTTATTCAAACACTCTTTCACGTAAATTTCTTGGTTGACAGTCCCGGAAGCTATGAAAATGCTGCTTTTCAAGCCACAGGTACAGATGGCTTGCCAAACCAGATATTTCTTTGCGAACTTTGACAGTTTCGTGTGCTTGAAAATATCTGCTACCTTTCCCTTCCTTTTGCCGTATAAAACTCCTGTCCCGGAAGCTGCATGTAGTCGGCTTTGACGTAGGTTTTGTCGTCCATTACCACGCAGTCAAACTTCTGTCAGCATCGTCGTGTACAGCCTCCGGGATCGCGCTTTGGCCGTCGTATTTTGTTTATCATCGCGATTTGGAGTCACTACCTTCTTGTAAGTCGATAGTCCGGCTCGTTTTTTGGCTCGATGCACGGTTGTAGACGATACACCCAGCTTATTTGCGGCATCCTCGGAGAGATAGGTTAGGTTTCGCTTGAAACTACCGGCAACTCTCTTTGTCGTCTCAGCGGCTTCCGGTTTTCGATTTCCCCCGATCCAGACTTCCTGGCTGTCGACAAACGTTCCCCAAACACTTTAATTACATTTGTAACGGTTGATTTGCGGCAACTTTTAGCGATTTTGCCAACTTTGCGTGCGAGTAGCTCGGATTTTCGCGATGCGCGAGCAAAATTTTGATACGCTGCTCTTCTTGCTTGGACGGCATTTTGACAACTGAAGAGTGAATTCCAAAATCAAAATAGGAGCAACATTCTCACACACACACACCTTCAAAATGAGGGGTGTTCAGGTTTTTTAAATGCAAAAATTGAAAGAAATACGTCAAGTTGATATTGACCAAATTTTGACCGTATCGCCCTTTACTTCGTCTAGTAGGAGGCATTGCACAATAATACTAATTGAAATTGAAATTACAACATAATTAGTTTCTTCTAACTTCTAGTAATATGTTCGTTTTCACTTTCCTGATGATTTATTAATCTTACAGTGAATAATACTAATATAAACAAAAATATTATTATACACCTGTCAGTTCAACATAGAATACAAAAACTAATACTCTCATTCTCCATTGAACTTCACTCCTATTTACATCTCGCTGCGAGAGATCACCAATACAAACGTTTCAAGTTATACGTGAACCCCACGTTTACACTTGCCCAAGTAACAATTTCAGTTCTATTCCAGCAGTATAGCACTCCTCCCGGCTTTGTTGATGAAACTACATTCAAAACTGTTTTTTCCACCTCCTCTATGCATCTTTAAAGCCGAAATGTGTACAAAGTGGCCCACTCTGTAGACGGTTGTGAGAACAAATTAATAAAACCTTTCCAAGACCATAAAGATTTTGAAAATGTTCTAGTGAAAGATGTTATTATGAAAGATAATGCCGAATGACCACAGCTGTCAAAATTCACGGCGATAATCGTGGTTGGTTTTGTTGTTCTGCTTTGTTCGATTCTCTGCCTTCTGATTCATTCAACAGTAAATAATGTTGCGGAAATTATGTTTGAAAGCAAAATATATAAAACAAATTGAGTTTTTTGTTTAGCATATATCATGCTCCAAATCATGTGCGCATTTAATTGTATGGTGAATATTGGCATGATTAGAGCTGAAAATTAATGCGCCTCGGAAATTATGCGAGTTTACAACATCAAAAACAAAATTTAAAGAAATATATTCGATAAATTAATCAAGAAACTTCTGAAAATTAATGGAATTCAATAAGGTTATCTGAACGAATACCGAATTTTGCCTTAGATCTACAGTTCAATTGTACGCTTTCAAGTTGCCAATTAACCGTTTAATGCATTTACTGGAAGCAAAATGGTTTTAAAATGCTTTTTCAACTGACCATAATAAGATAATACGAATGAGTCCTAAATCGTAGCTTTCAAAACAGCATTTATGATTTTACAAAGTCAAAATAAAAACGTTGATAGGGATAAAATTTTAGAAGTTAAGGTTTTAAGATTGTTGTAAAAAAGCTGTGTAGGTTCTTATAAACCTGACTAAAATTTGAAACCTATTGGCATCTCTTGCTGCCATAATAAAACCGAATTGATTTCTGGTGGCTTTCATAAAACTTTAATAAAACTTAGTAAAGCTGGATGGTTTTGGCAATGTTACTTGGGTGAGGTTGCTTTTTACGCAGGAATG
>JASCZW010011167.1:0-33062 GCA_034211315.2 Aedes japonicus | reverse complement strand
GATTTCGATTGTATTGCTAATGACATTATTGAATAATCAGTTAATTAAAAACAAGAAAGGACAGAACTATTAATTTTAAAAAGCTCACTGCTGCCTACAGCGTATAGAAGTTATGCACAAGATTATTTACTATGTAAGATAATATACATTTATTTGCTAATCCGACTGACTGAAGATAATTTCAACTATACACGTAATTTACTTTAAAGGAGAACTAGACCTTACATAAAAATTAAGTGTAGGTCGCATAGATTTTGTCCAGTACGTTCGGCGATTACATAAATACTATAATTCGACATGGAGTTTTCATAAGGGCCAATGTCGCAAACGTAAACAATGGCTTCTTCCGCAAATTTCTTGAAAATGCTAACTTAATCACAGTGAATTATCACAATGATTGTACAGAAGAAGAATTCCCCTTCACAATAGAAGAGGTAGTTTACTTGAGCGAGGTTGCAGTTTTAAGAAATTTGCGGAAGAAGCCATTGTTTACGTTTGCGACATTGGCCCTTATGAAAACTCCATGTCGAATTGTTGTTTTCGTATTCTCCATAGGTTGAGTAACGAGTTATGATGATGTAGAAGGAAGTATTTTCTCATCACCATGAGACCCTACCCGAGCAGGAGAGAATAACTTATGAATACTTAATTTTGATCTTGATAACTGGCCTTGGTATCAAAGATCTCCTACCTCTTAGTAAAATACCTAAACAAAATACCTAAAAATTGTGAGCAAAATATCTTCCGACATAACAAAACTTGTTATTTCGGATACCTGGAAATACCTGAGAGATACTATTTTTGTATTGTCTAATCACAATTTGATGTTTGCATAACCTTGTGGGAACAATTTTATGGTATTATCCTCAGGTATTTTACCTCATAAGCTTATAAATACCAAGGCCAATTATAAAGTTATTCATTCCGGCTCGGGTAGGTGTAGACAGCAATTTCTGCTAGAGACAAATTTCACGCCAACTCATCCAGTGTTTGGCCGCACCCTCTCAGAATCCAATGAAACTTTGTGCGTGTGTAGACTATGCCTTTGACTTTTAGAAAATTGTCTTAGATTTTTTGAAAAAAATTGTAAAATCGGTTATTACACGCCAAAAATAAATATTTCAAAATTTGAAATCAATTTGCAAAAACTGTCTATCTCAGAATTGGACGAAATTTTTTCTTAATAAAGCCAATATAATTGTCTAAAAGTTGCGATTAATCGCAAGATTGACACTTTTAAGGAAAAAAAGTTTTCAACAACAATTTTTTCATGTCCTATTTTTACCGTGTATCGCGCCAACTCGTCTTTTAATTTGGTCCTAAAACCTCACAGAAGCAAATTAAATTTAACTATAATGGCAAATTGTATTTTTAAGGGCCTTTGAATGTTTGAAAAATTAAGGTTACCATTACCATAAATCAAGTGGTAAAACCTGTTTGTTACCCAAAACTTTGAAGTAAATTACAAGCAGGACAATAAATTGGAAAACAAAAGTTTTAACGTAATATCTGAAGTAGTGACCCATGACTCAATAGCTGTTCAGTTTTTTTATATCAAAGTTGCTAGATTTCATTGAACAAAATTCAATATATTGTTCAAAAATTATTTTCAACTTTGCCACCTTGTGCAATTTCAAGTTCAAATTTGGATTGGAAGCAGAATGGCACTTCCTTGCAGCGTCTCATGTGAAAGTTCCATGTGATGCCGGTGATATCAAGCGAATGGCAAAGAGAGCAAGCCTTGCTCAAGATTATGGAAACAAAATCAAAACTCATCGCGAACTATATGACTGGGCAGTTGAACAGTGAAATATAAGTATTACAAAACTGAATTCCTCTTTAATACCAGCTGAACTGAATGAAGGAAAATGTCAGAAGGAGTTATATAGCGACATAAAGACAATACCTGTTACACACAAATTTTACTATTTTGTATCTATTTCAGAAAATCAAGTTTTAGCTCATTGGTTTTCCGATTCAAAGGATAATCCAAAGAAATTCACTTAGTATGCGAAAGATTTATAAATTAAATATATGCAGCTATGTTAATTACTAATACGTAAAGATGTACACATAAAAATAAAATAAAATAAAACCCTTACCAAGCAGAAACCTACGAGTTTTCATTAACATAAACACTATTTCGAAAATTCATATAACGTCATATTTGAATCGTCTTTAAACGGATATGCATCAAGTCAATGAAGTCAAGACGATTCAAATATGATGTCCGCTATTTTTTTTAGATTAATACAATTCTTCCCTTACGTTTTACACGTACTGTAACAAATCTTGACTTTTCCTTTCGCTCACCTCCCCCCTCTCCCTCCTTCCCCCAAGATATACAAAGTCATATTTAAATCGCCCCTAAAAATAAGAATAAAATATTCGAGCAAGCAGTTTTGAATGACTTTTACTTAAACGTACACTTTTGGTTCTGTTTTACTGATGTCAAGGGAAATAGAATGTTTTTGACCCTTTTCAAATGTTAGTCTAGGTGATTATTGTTTTTTGCAAAGATGTTGAATACATTCAATTCTTAATGACTGCTAAATTTTATCGGATTCCATAGGGGTGTTGAAGACCATCACTAGACGAGTTTGCGGGACACACGGTAAAAACAGGACATGAAAAAGTTGTTGTTAGAAAAACTTTTTTCCCTTAAAAGTTCCCATTTTGAGATGTGTGGAAATCTTTTAGACAATTATCTTGCATTATTGAGAAAAAAAATCGTCCAATTCTAAGATAACCAGTTTTTGCAAATTGACTTTGAATTTTAAAATTTTTTTTTTAGAGTGTAAGAATCGATTTTTCAATTTTTACATTCTTTTCATAAAAGCCAAGCCAATATTCCAGAAGTCACTTTTTTTGTAAGTCTTTTCCTAAGTTAAGTTGATTTAAAAAAAACATCGATCCAAAAGCTTATGCCCTTTTCAAATGGCAGTCTAGATAAATTTTGAAAAAAAAAACAAAGTATGCAAAGTTGTCGTAAAATTGCAAAATTTGGTTTTTTATTTCCGGGTTCAGACCGTGTCCCAGCTTTTCGTTAGGGGCAGCTAAAACACCTTCGTGCTTTGCAAGGAATTTAGCTTGTGATACGATGTACTTGTTTGTTATTCCAAATTCTGCCATTACTCTTTGATTTGTCCAAGATTGTGGTAAAACCGAAAGTATCCTTACTTGATCGTCCCTCGAAGTTTCTGGATCAGCATACCGGTCCTTTAGCTGCGCGATTATTTCGTCATATTCGGCTGCTTTCACTTTCAATTGTTCCAGGTCATCCTCCTCCGCTTGATCCCCAAATATGTGTGTCCGAATGCCGTTTGAAACATCTTTGAACTTTTTGCGGGCATAATTTACGTTCAGGAACTTTTTAGCCGATATTGGCGAAACGTTGATTCCAGCTACGCCCTTGTTAAATAGCTCAATATTATGGCGCCTTGAATAATCTTGCACACTGCTATCAGATGGCACTGACATTAATGATATTGCCGATGGCGTTTCCTCGAGACCATACAAGTCTACTTGCCGTGATGTAGATGGTTGTGGATCCATAATGTTAGTAATTGATGGTTTCTCACTAGGCTCCGAAATTGCAGCATGGGATTGTTCCGTTCTATTTAAATGCAAACGACAATTATCACAAATCATCAAAGAAGTGTCCAAATGTGTTTTGCCCATAAACTTGAGTTTTTTGACATTTTGTTCGGTTAATTTACGAAGGTTTTTGAGCACCGTTTAGTAGGAAACGGCATACAACACTTCTTCATGTTAAACTCCATTTTCAGTTCACTCAGATAGATTTTACTGATGAATGCGACTATGTATGAGCATATATATTGGCTGTGGTACCTTTGGAAATGCAGGTATAAAACATCTCTGGTAGTTTACAGGCAGCGTACATTAGCTGTTTTTTATGAGAAGATATACCTGACATACGTTATAGCTGCTATTTGTCTACCTACCTTAAACAATATGTGTTACTTTCATCGCTACATCACCGAACTGTTCGGAGTGTAGTTTTCACACACTACACCCGACCTCTAACATCGTTGGAGCTTGGCAAAATAGTCAGCAGTTCGATTAATATGCTTCTTCTATATGACCCTCCGCATAATTTCATCATCTGTCCATTTCACACTTGTCGCCCCTGCGACATCTATCTCGCTGTTACTTTCATCGCTTTAGCAAATTCGCTCCCTTCATTCTCTGAGCGGCCCGACCGATACAGCCATAAAACAATTATAAATATATTGATTGCAATATTAAAACAATAGTGCTATTTATCTTGTTCTTTTCAAATGAGTCTTCTTATCATCCTGATATCAAAAGAAAAGAGGACATTAGAGTAATGTGAACGTTATAATATGAAGATCTTGGAAAATTTATCATTTCTGGTGGAAATCTCGATTAACTTAAGAAAAGAGCGAATTTTCTGAGGTTTTTTCATTCTATTGAAATAAAATCCGAAAAATCTCGAAAACGGTTGCGTTCAGGTGATTTATCATTTATGATTATTATTGTTTTTAATGATCTCCAAAATCATATTGTATAATTAATTTTCATTTATAATAATGAATAACCAAAATTTGAAATATGCACCAAAGTTCGCTCTTCGGAAAACTTTTTTATTATAAGAGCGTCCATCCTAGAATTTTTTCAAAACGTGTTTTTTTTCTCAAATTTCCACAAAACAAATTTGAAAAATATTAAAAATATGTTTTTTTTTTATATTTGATTTTTAGTATTTATTTTCGATTTTTCTTTATGAAAAAATTTTTTTTTTCAGTGTACATTTTTTTTACAAAGCCTTTTTAGTTCTCTACAACTCCCCCATATAAAGTTTTTCTCTAAATGTATTGGTTTTTGAACTACGATTTTTCAAGTAAAATGTTGGAAAAAAAACATACACCCATCTCAAAAGTTACTCTTGAATCCGAATAATCTTAACACCAGTGGATTTTTTTTTTCAACACCGACCAACCGATTTGGCGTGGAATCAGTCACGTAATTATCTTGCCTTATTGAGGAAAAAATCGTCCAATTCTACGATAACCAGTTTTTGCAAATTGACATTGAATTTAAAAAAAAAAAAATTATTGTGTAAGAATCGATTTTTCAATTTTTATATTCTTTTCATAAAAGCCAAGCCAATATTCCAGAAGTCACTTTTTTTTGTAAGCCTTTTCCTTTTTGAGTTATGTTGATTAAAAAAATCGATCCAAAAGCTTAAGCCCTTTTCATATGTCAGTCTAGATAAATTTTGTAAAAAAACAAAGTATGCAAAGTTGCTTGAAAAGACTGAGAGGGTGCTGCCAATCACTAAGACGAGTTGGCGTGAAATTCATCTAGAACGAAAGATATGAAGAGAAAGTATATGGTTACGTTAGCGTACGGCAGGTTGTGAAAAGTAGAATAGAAGAAGTTCAAACTGAAAAGAAGGCATTTGAATGGTTTAACTCGAACCATGCGCACATTCTTCAACCATGCAGCCAAAAATGTAGAGATCAAAATCCACACAAACACAATATTGTAAAACTGGGTGAAGCACCTATTCGGCAGCGGGCCAATTCCCGTCAACTTCATTTCGCTGTTGTTCAAAGCAACACACTCACACACACACACACACACACACACACACACACACACACACACACACACACACACACACACACACACACACCAATTACACATTACAGTTCAATCTAAACCTCGCATCCACTTCATCATCTGTTCATAACGTTTTTAGAGCAAAGAGAAAGAGAATAAATCATGGCTTCTAACGTAAGGCAGCACATTTTTTTTACAGACAGTTGGGAAATTTCCTAATTGATTGTTCTGGTCCTGAAGCAAGGTTGGGTGAGTGACCCTTGACTCAGCCTTACATGCAACGATCGATTACATTTTTAATTATAACTCATAAAGTATTTGAGCTGAAAGCGATATATTACTCAATAAACACTTGCTTAGATAAAAGGCCTAATGAGTCATTTAGTTGTATGTATCACGAAAAGTTACACGACTCATTTTACATAGTCAGAAACATTCGAGGGATATACATGTAAGTAATGTCCCATTTAATACATTAATTATTAAACACTGTCATAGACACATTTTTCTTTTGATTTTCTGATTTTAGGCATTGTCAGCTGTATTCGGTTAACCCTACACCGAATTTTTCAAAACAAAATAAAATTAATCTGCCCTGAAGAACATTAGTGATTTTCACATACAATTTATCGACCATTTTGTTTTCATGAGCCACTTGAAAAACTATGCAACTAAAACTCAGACATATTTATTGAATGTTTTTATCAATAACAACAGTTTAACTACGTTGGGAATACAACAGGTCATAGTTGGGAACATAGAAAAATAAATTGTCCCTTACATCGGACCTACGGTTACCTGATTAAATCATTGCCATTTTATTTGTGTGAATAGTTAGTCTATAACGTGTGACTGTTTTTTGTATATCTAGGCCGCATTATTACTGAATTTGTCAGTTCAATTAAGCCAAATTTAGATCATTCGAAGATCGTCAGGACAATATATTCAGGTTAACTAGTGAAATCATGGTCTCTAAAAAGTAAGGAAAATCGACAATTACACCGAAGTAAACAACTATGAATTAATTAAAAATGTCTCGAAAAAAATCGGCCATCCCGGTAGCAACATGATTTAGTTAATTATCACTAAATCCATATTTGGTGCATAGGCCGAAAGAAAGAGCTAGGCTAACATTACATCCCCTTAACCTATTTCTTAGGAAATTTTTACAGCTTTTTCGTCTTAAATGTTTGAGTATTGCATTTCTGCAGTAGTTCTGCTATAGCAGTGTAGAAATCCAGTTCTGAATGGTGTTTAAAATCTTTCAGCACGGAAATTTAATCGTCTATAAGGACAAATGAATATTTCGTCAAATAATTGTCAAATAATACAATTAGAGCTCGTAATTTTGCTGTTAAATGTTTAGACAAAACCTGGTGACTTGCCTGCCCTCTTAGAAGGGAGACTTTTCCCTTCTCTACGCCTCTGATCTTTATGTTAGGAGCGGCTGATCATTGTCTTCGTGCCAGCATAGTGCTGTAAACAATGGTGCTGTAAACAATGGTTGATGAAGGCCAAGGCGCCCTTAAAAATTTAAAGTTATAAATAATACAGAAATAAATACGGACCAGAACAACCGGCAAAGAGCTAGGAACTTAGCTGGACAGGACAGAAGGTATGGAAAAGCGGGCATCGAGCCGCTACTTTCACCAGAGCTGTTACACTTCAAACGAGCTGATCACCGGCTTTGTAGTGGTGCTAGTTGGTGAATCTGCGAATAGACACCTAAAGAACTCAGAGTGTGAGGATGAGGGTTCCAACTCCTCCACTGACTAAAAACCCACTCGTGCCTCGAGCACCGCCCCCCACGGTCTTTCGGTTGAAAAACAACAAAGCTGGTAGTATTGACCAACTCCCAAGTGCGCTATTAAAATACGGTGATGGAGCACGTGCAAGGTCGCTACACTGAGTAATTACCAAGATTTGGAGGGAAGAGCACACACCACAGAATGGAAGGAATAGTTTGTCTAATCTATAAAAAGGGTGACTAGCGAGATTCCTGCAACTATCGAGCAATCACGCTACTGAGCGCCACCTACAAGTTGCTTTCCCAAGTGCAGTAGAATTGTCGCGAATATTACGTGACCACACATCATGTTTTCATCGATTTCAAAACAGCTTACGACACAAACGGTCGTGACCAGCTATGGCAGATCATGCTTTCTACTTGATCCACCTTGCTCGTTGCGTGCCTCTTCTTCTTGTACCCGTCGGAATCATTTGAACAGGGCTGTCGTCCAGCATTCTTACAGCATGTCCAGCCCATCGAAGACGACTAATTTTAGCGATGTGTAAGATAGGAGGTTCATCCAGCAACTGATGCAATTCGTGATTCATTCAACTCCTCGACTGCCGGTATAATCAATGTCTTGTTCGGCGAACTTTTTTCAATCTTAGCGTCCTTCGGAGTCTAAAATAGGCATGATTGCCAGCCATAATGCGCCTTTGTATTTCTCTGCTGATGTCGTTAGGGAAGGTCCATTAATTACATACCTTAAATCTGACAATCTATGAAACGCTTCAAAACGAAAATACTGGACGCTGTTACCTTTGGGATGAATCAAAGGCTAGACGTGGATCACAAGAAGTTGGATCATGTCTACTGCTATATCTCAGATCACTCATTAAACGATATGATGGATTGACAACGATTAACTTGTATTCAGATCGATGCAGTGGCCAAAACCACAATATAGTGATTTGTATGACGCTTGCACTCTTTGTCGAAGAATGCTCGAGGAACAATCAAGACGTGGTTGTTCGACTTAATTTAATGGTTTCGGGGCATTCTCACATGGAAGTTGATTTCATTAATGATTCTATTGGAAGAGCCAAGAAAAGAACGACGATGAATGTCGAGACACCACGTGATTACGCCGTATTTATTTAACAAGTTCACAGAAAAGTGCCTTTGGAAGTTGTCGAAATGGAACAGTTGCAGTTCCTAACTCTAAAAAATTTGAACAAAAGATTCAAATAACCAAAGCTCGATGATGAAGGCGAACAAGTTCGTTTTAAAGAAATTGTGATCTTTGAATATCGCAGCAAAAAAATCGGAAAGGTGTTTTTCAAAACGAATCCTAGTCGCGAGTTTCGCAGTTTCACAATTCGTGAGGATACCCAATCTCCTCTGCCCAATCTGTATCCAAAACTATTCCAATACCTTTAAGTCAGGAAAAGCTTAATGTTCTAAAGAAACTAATGCCTTACATTTCCAACAAAAAATATTATGAGACGCTGTTGAGAAGTTTGGCAGCTCCAAAACATGGAAGGAAAAAATATAGAGAAGATGACAATGATTTTGACTATGATGTGGATGCTCCGGAAGATGCCTGGCCGATTGAATACTTGGATGAAGAGGAACTCATATAAGCTTCGTATAATATCTTAATTTTAAGTATATGTTAACAAAAATGCTGCTTTAAACCAAATCAAATACTGGAATAGAAATTAAACTCAATTTATTTACATAAATTTCAAGAAAGACGTTCGACAATCTTGTCATTCGTATATAGTACCTTCCGAAACATTTCTTTCGTCGTCGAACGCCGTAGTGCCAATGTTACCATGTTTACCACCTGCAGAGCAAAATATTCTTCTCTTGTACTCATTCAATGATAATAAGATAATAAGAATCTTATCTGATAATGATTAATAATAAATTTTCTGTTCTGTTCTGTTCTATTGGGCTCAACAGCAATTTGTTATCCATATTGGGCACATGTCAAAATGACCTAATGAAAAAGAGGCTCTTGTCAAGTGGCTCAATGCAGCATACGAATCAAATAAGGGCTTAACGCATATTCATGTTAGTTTTATTGAAATTAATCAATAGATTATGATAGTTTTCATCTTCAAAGGTAGTTCTTTTTTAAATATTTTCATTTGTATTAAAAAAGGATTTCAAAATTAGTTTGAGAAATTGAAATGCGATTTGCGCAATGTTTACTTTTTGCTTTTAGGCCCTTTTCTATTGTTGCTCCAGAGTTGCGCGTGAAGCATTGAATAAGACGATAGCTACACACTACCAAAATGTCATGTAAATTTCTGTCCGCTGAGACCGACACATGCAAGCGTCCTTTGGCACATAAGAATAAGTTGAAAGAGATGAGAAAATAAATTCAATCAAACACAAATTTCGTCGAATTGTGTATGTGTCAGTCTCGAGAGACAATTTTACACAAAATCTTTCTTTACGTTTCCCGACATTTTACAAACATGAATTACGTCTCGTGTAAAATTCATAATTTCTAAGTGTGTATAGAACAAATCTGTTTGGTTTTTTATTTTCATTAGTGTCATACCTTCGACTTCGTTACATAAACTAAATTTAATTTTCAGTATAGGGTTTCTGCAGAGATAACATAATGGAAAAAGATACAAGACTCTTGCGATTCACAGGAGACACGAATAGCGCTTCGTGGTGAGCAAAAATTCAACTAGTACACTGTTAATAACGGGTGGCAATTAAAATTTTGGAATTTTTTCGAGGCCTCTATGCTCAACAACAAACGAGCTCAGAGAGAAATAAGAGTGTGTGTGCGTTAGCTCTTTCTCTCCTCTTTCTGCTAGTATTTTCTGTTTTGTTTATGTTTGCTCAGTTTTGCTCAAAATGCCGTCGAAACAAGAAGTATTTCGCGAGCGCGTTGTACAGTTCTACGAACTGCACAGAAATCTCGGCAAAACGTATACGGTACAACATTTTAAAAGCGAAAATGTTGTGACTTCGACTGTTTACCATATCCTAAGATCCCCAACAACTGCTCGCAAGCAAGGTAGTGGAAGATCAGCCAAAATTATGAACGCAAAAGGACTTCGTTCTCTTTCTCGTGCCTTCAACAACAAGGATTCACTGAGCCAACGGGATGCCGCAAAAAAGTTCAACTGTTCTCACCAGTACATCTGCCAAACATTGAAAAGAGTCGGAATAAAGTGTCGAAAGAAGACACGAGCCCCGGAGTATACTGATGCACAGATTTCAACGCTGAAATCCCAATGCCATTGGTTGATTAAAAATTATTCCGGAAAAAGTTTTGTTTTGGACGACGAAAGCTACTTCCCTCTTTCGAAGACGCAGATTCCCGGAAACGATCGAAACTATTCAACGGATAGTTCCACTACACCTCCGAACATAAAATATAAGTTTAAACATAAGTTTGAACAGAAAGTGATGCTGTACATTGCCATTTCCAAGAAAGGCATTGCTAAGCCATGGTTCAAGCCCTCTGGTTTGGCAATCAATCAAGATGTGTACCAGAACAAATGTTTGAAGAAAATTTTGAACCCCTTTCTACAAAAACATCATGCTGATGGACAATACGTGTTTTGGCCGGATAAAGCGTCATCGCATTACGCCATAAAAACACAATCGTTCCTGAATACCCATTCGATCCCATTTGTACCCAAAAACCACAACCCGACCAATCTGCCTCAGTGTCGCCCAATCGAAGATTTCTTCGGGGTTTTGAGTTCCTTGATGTACAAAAATAACTGGAGAGCCACGAATTGCAAACGGTTGATTGGTAGAATCAGGAGATGCATTCGCAAAGTTGACATGGAGGCCGTACAACGCTCCTGTTCCGACATCAAACGGAAGCTTCGCCGAACATCCGATTACGGACCGTTTTCAAATGTTCACTATTTTTTTTTCAACAATGGACAATGTATCTTTTATTTGAATAAATCAGATCTTCTTCAACTATGTTTGTCTTTTTTTGACAGCTTGAGAAAGAAATTCCAAAATTTTAGTTGCCACCCGTTATGATGCGTGTGAAATGTCAAACTCAACATCAAACTCAATTGACAGTTACACCTTCTTCTTACCTTATACGCGCTCATCCATATTAACCCAGAATTGAGTAAAGCTAAACAAAAATCATAAAACGAACTACTCAAAATTGGGTTACCGGGTGTAAGTCCAAATTTGGATAAACCTACAATTTATTTTGTTATGTTATTAAAATTTAGTTTTATTATTAACTTGCTGTTCCCGGTGCGAGCGTTGCTACGCCTGCAACTAAATGAATGAACATTACATAGAACTGACGCTTTTTTTTAATGAGTTATTTTTTGAGTAATAAGGAGTTTCAAACTTCTATCAGAACATTTTTTTACCCAGACAATACACAGTTTTGTGGCTTGGTTACTTGGATAATTCTCGAGGATTGGTTGAAATTTGTGTTTGGAAATCACCATAAAAACATTTCTTGCATTCAAAAACCCCACATACCATTTTTGATTCCATTTGCTTGATTAGTTCTCAAGCTATGCAGAAATTTGTGTTTCATATATATGCGAGCCGGAAGGGGGAAGCGGTCTCAAACAATCATAAGAACCTTCCCCAGGCCCAAAAATACCTGCATACATATTTTCACTTCGATCGGTCAGACAGACAGTCAGACAGAAATTAATTTTAATATAAATAAAAATCCTGTTTCCAATAACCCCCACATGCCAAATGTGGTTTCATTTACTTGAATAGTTCTCAAGTTATGCAGAAAATTGCGTTTCATTTGTATGAGAGCCCCCCCCCCCTTTCAGAGGGCAAAGAGGTCTCAAACCACCATAGCAATATGTCTGACCTTCAAAAAATTCTACATGAAAAATTTGATTCCATTTGCTTTATTAGTTCTCGAGTTATGCAGAAATTTGTGTTTCATTTAAATGGCGGAAGGGTCTCAAATTAGCATTGAAACAGTATTCATCTACAAAAACCTCCGCATGCCAGATTTTGTTCAATTCGCTTGATTAGTTCTCGAGTTATACAGAATATTGTATTTCATTTGTATAGGAGCCCCCCCTTTCAGGGCGAAGAGAAATCTGCAACCTCCATAGAAACCTTTCTTGCCTTTAAAAAATTAACACATGCTAAATTTGGTTTCTTTTGCTTGGAGTCTCAAACCACCGTAGAAACATTTCTTGCCTACAAAACCTCCACATGCCATATTTGGTTCCATTTGTTTGATTAGTTCTTGAGTTAGTACAGAAAATAGTTTTCATTTTGCATGAGAGCTCCCCTTTCAGTTAAGGTGGGAGGGTGTCGAACTATAATAAGATCCTTTCCCGGACCCAAAAACCCCTGCATACAAATTTGCTTAGCGGTAGGGATAGTTCTCATGTTTGGTTTAAATTTGTGTTTCGTATATATGGTAGCCCCCTTTTCAGAGTGAAAATGAGGTCTTAAGTTACCACAAAAACATTTCTTGCCTTTAAAAACTCACCCAATCCAATTTTGGTTCAATTTGCTTGATTAGTTCTCGAGTTATGCAGGAATTTGTTTTTCATATGCATGGGATCCCACCCTTTCTAGAAGTGGGAGGGCTCTCGAACTATCATAAGATGCTCTCCCGGACCCAAAAACCACTGAATACAAATTTGCAAAGAAGTAGGTATAGCTCTCATGTTTGGTTGAAATTTGTTTCATTTGTATGAGATCCCCCTTTTTAATGGGAGGAGAGGCTTTGAACCACCATAAAAACATTTCATGCCTTAAAAAACTCGTCCATTCCAAATTTGGTTCCATTTGCTTGATTATTTCTCGAGTTATGCAGAAATTTGGGTTCCATTTGTTTGAGAGCACCCCCTCCCCCCTTCCTCCTCATATGACGAAAGAGTCTCAAATCACCATAGAAACATTTCTCTCCTTCAAAAACTTCCACATGCGAAATTTGGTTCCATTTCTCTTATTAGTTCTCGAGTTATGCAAGGATTTGCATTTCATTTGAATAGGTCCCCCCCCCTTTCAGAAAGGGGAGGGGTCTCAAATAAACATAGAACAATTTTTTGTCTTCAAAAACCCCCACATACTAAATTTGGTTCCATTTGCTTGATTAGTTCTCGAGTCATGCAAAATTTCGTTCCGTTTGCTTGATTAGTTCCCGAGTTATGCAGAATATTGTGTTTTATTTGTATGGGAGCCCCCCCTTTTATAACGGGGAGGGTTCTCAAGCTACCATAAAAACCTTTTTTGCCTTCAAAAACTCACACATGCTAAATTTGGTTTCTTTTGCTTGATTAGTTCTCGAGTTGTGTAGAAATTTGTGTTTCATTTGTATGGGAGCCCCCTTTCTAGTGAAGGAAGGGGTCTCAAACCATCATAAGATTATTCTCCGGCCCCAAAAATCTGTGCATACAAAATTTCACGCCGATCGGTGCCAAAAGTTCATCCAGCATAAACCAATCTTTCTAGCATCTATGCTCCCAACGATAAAGTACAAATCATCACACTGTTTAACTCTACATGGAAACGTTTGGTACGGGAGGTCCACGCTTTCTTCCTTCCCTTGATTCAAAGTAGTAGAGCGATTCTAGATCTTTTTGGAATCGCTCTATTTCTTGGAATCCTCTCTGCGGCACATACTACGCAGTTGGCCTGACCGATGACAGGAAAAATGATGTATTCAAGAAACCATCATTTTCCAGGATGCTTTCAAGAATTGGCTGCGTTAGTGTGAGATTAGATTAGATTAGATTAGATGAACACACGCATGCACACGTACATATAGGGAAACGGAACCTATTCTCACCATAGTACATATATCCATCATATTCTGCAGCCATCCAACATCAAACGTGAAGAGATGTTTAATTTCTCCAATAAATGGACGCAGTTACAAAGAATATATAATCCTGGCAAATAAATGATTTGATGAACTACCTGTCTCCCTGATAACGCTGCCCGTGCATATCGCTTCAAATAAGAAAACTGATGTATTGAATAATTTGAAATTGTACAGTACGACCATTGCAATAAGTCTAGTTGGTTATCGATTGAAATGAAATAGAAGAATTTTATTGAAATGAGCAATTATTATTCTGAAGACCTCGATGGTATTTTTCTTAGTTCTATTTGGTGGGTGAATAAATGCAGCTGTCTTGCCTGCTATTGTATTTTCACGCACTCATTGAACTGTGCTTTTCTTCCCAGTGCCAGCTGATTGAACAGAAACAATTATTAACATCTTGATTATACCTACAACTCATTACCGTCCATCCAATATCTATACTCGTAGCGTTATGAAATTAACCATTTCAAGATGATTAATAGAAAACGTGACCTTAATAGATGGAAATTTTCCATCACATATCGGAATCGTCGGAATTGTGTCGACACAGATGGAGTAAATTTTCTTTCAACATTATTAAAAACTTCTCATTGTTTCATTTCAATATTTACAACATTTTTTACTACCTCCAGAACTAAACAGCTAGCTAACGATCATTCTTAGAACCATCCCTTCTTCTGAGTCTTCTTGATCAGTAGGGTGACTGGCACTGGCTTTTCGATGTACACTGGCTTATTGATGTACACTGGAACGTGCTTCTCAACATGAACTGTGTATGGTTTGGGCACTTCGATGTATTCCTTCTGGACAACTGGGACCTTGACCTCAACTGGGTATGGGACTGGACGGTCAACGTGGACTGGGACCTTCTTTTCGACATAGATTGGCACCTTCTTCTCCACATAGACTGGAACCTTCTTCTCGACTTCGACTGGGTATGGGACCTTCACCTCAACCGGGACGCGCTTCTCAACCTCAACTGGGTATGGAACTGGCACATTTTTCGTAACTTCGTGTGTGAAAGTGTGCTGCTCGTGACCGCCGCCGTTGCCAAACGATTGTTGATGATCACCGCCGTCATCGAAGGATTGTTCGTGGCCACCACCGAAATCGAAGGATTGTTGGTGATCGCCGCCGAAATCAAAGGACTCGTGTCCACCAAATCCCTCTTCCAGCAGGCCACGTTTGTCTTTTTGCGAGGAATCGCCGACTGCCGCACATGATGCAATGGCCAAAGCCATGGACAACACAACGAACACCTGGAAAGAAAATAAGTCAAATCGAATTTATTTAACCTGTGAGCTGCAACACGAGCGCGCTGTAATTACCTTCATTTCTTGAGTGCTTGATTGAATAAACTGCGCTCCAGTGATTTATGGACTGATCTCAACTGCTGAGATGGTGGTCTGCGAATGATGTCTTGCCGTTTGGCTGATGTTATTTTTATATTGTTACACTGAATAGCTTTTGCACATTGGGCCAAACCGAATGAATTTCCTAAGTCTGCAGTTTAGTTCGCTCGAAAGAGCTGGGGTTTCCGAATGCAGTTGTTGTGGCATTACCGATCAAGTAGGGTGGATCGGAGATGTGAAATATGAGAAATGTATCATGCTTTATTTCCCATTATGAAGGTCAGCTTGTAGAAGATGTTTGCTACAGAGAAGAACATGCAGGGTGATAATGTTGGCATTTGAAGAGGTTTGCTCGTGCCAACGATGGCGTGATCGCCATAACTGAAATGAGATAAACTGCTGATTGCAGGGAATCTCACTCGGTCCCACTCGATTACAGAGACGTTTATTGAAGGGGGAGCGAAGAGCCAATTTTGTCGTCGGCATCCTTTTCCCCCATTTTCGATTATGAAAACAGTCCTTAAGTGGGTTGAGTTCTCCAAACTGAAAAAAGCTGCCTCTCCCGAAGACATTCGGAACGGGACAACATTGACATTATTGGCTCATGTATTTTTCATCGTCGTCGAAAGGCGAAAACGGCGCTCCGAGTATTTGAAAGTTATGAAAATGGGAAGCACTTATTTCGTCTTCTGACTGGGGCGAATAAGGGCAAAAATCGATCCGAGAACTCCCCCCCTACAGTCTGAGGACTTACTTGAAAGTGGCAGCACTCTTCGGGGTGTTGAAATTGAGAAAATTAGTTTGAAGAGTCAAGATGCCACCCGTTCATCTGCTGGTGACAGGTTTGCGTTCGTTGAGACGTGAAATAATTAAACACCAACCCAGTCCGATGCAGTCCAAAATTTCAGTGAAAATCACCCTTATTTTGTGCACCAGAGTCTCCATCGGATCACTAACAAAGTAGTCTTTTATGTTAATCGCATCCTATCAAAGCGTTAATAGACACCATCTCCGCCATTTCCCACCGGCGTAATTAGCTACAAGAAAGATTCCTCCGAAAGAAATCCATTACCATAACCATTGGACGGTACCTTTCCGGTTTTTTCCTTTGCGTTCTGTGTGATTACAATCGGATCCAGATTTAACCGCAAAACGCACTGCAACCCTTCTCGCCTTTTTCCCTATCGGAATGTCGAATCGTGGCCTAATGCGGATGGTCAGAGGTATTTTCAACCAGAACAATATTCAGCGGTTTTGGAATGGGGGAAAACGGGAGCAGGTTAACTGCCGGGAACATGCTACAATCGTTGCCGAGCTCAATTGCAGGAAAGGATATCTGATGTTCCAAAACCGCAATTTCCGCGTGGGGCTGTTGCTGTTTAAAGTTGTGGGAGAGGAGGGGGCAATGAATCCCGTTTATAAGCAGGGGAGAATGGAAACTTGCGGCTTGTTTAAGGGAGGCGGTTGAATTATTCTTAAAAAACAAGTTGCGAGGAGTGAAAACTCATTTGCAAGTTGCACTTATTTCCAAATGTTTTCGTAAAGTGAATTGATAATACGTAATGAATGCTAAAAATTTGGAATGGAATGTTGCATTGTTTATTAATTTAATTGATTATGGGAGATATATGGTGGAGCACTTTTTGGGAAGCGGACCTATTTCTGTCAATGGTTGCTATTGTTCAGCCGTATTCAAACCTTGAATTTTTTAACCTTAAGTCACGCAAACATTGATCATATGAAAAACAAACAAGTTGTTTACTTGAAATACGGCTGAGTAATGGCAATTATTAACGTGAATGAACAACACTACCATATGGTGAATGACCCAAGAAGCAATTTTAGTTTTATTCCAGCCGTACAGCACTTCTCCCAGCTATATCGATAAAACTACATTCAAAACTATCTACCAACACCTCTTCTATGCTTCTCTAAAGCCGAAATGTGTACAAAGTGGCCCACTCTATACACTGTTTTGAAAACAAATTAATAAAACCTTTATAAGACCATAACGATTTTGAATAGGTTCAAGTGAAAAATGTTAGGACCACTGGAGAACCTTCATAAATCCTCTTGGCTGCAACGAAAACCAGCATACGGCTAAATGCTCTCAAATGCTGATCAGATTTCATTGTGTTGTCGTGGTTATTTTTTGTTGTCCTGCTTTGCTCGATTCTCAGCTCTTCTGATTCATTTAGTAGTAAATAATATCTAAAAAAATAGGTCAAGTGTTGCAGAAAATGTTGTTAGATAGCGAAATATCAAAAACAAATTGAGTTTTTAACAAAGTATCATGCTCCAAATAATATGCGCATTTAATTTTATGGTGAATATTTGCACGATAAGAGAAGAAAATTACAGCAAGAAAAACAAAATTATAACAAATATATTCGTTTAATTAATAATAAATTTCCTGAAACATGATGGAATTCAATACGGTTATCTTAAAGAATGCCAAAATTGGCCTCCGATCTCCAATGTTATTCGAGTAACATTTAAAGTTTTGGGAATTAATTTTTCCGTCTCTCAACTATTCCTTTTATTTCAATATGGCGATTGGAAAAAAAATCACAGTTTTGCCCAAAAGTCAATATATCTTCGCAATGACTACTATAAAACTATTTGGCCGTAATGCTTAATCCGTAATTTGTAATCCTTGAGGTAGGCGCAATCCGTTTGCCACATGAGCAGATCGCTTACCAAATCATGTATTTCTTGGCAAACTTTGAAAGTTTTTGCTCCACTTCCCCCGGAACATCAAACTTGTGCTGCATGGTGAAGAACAGTAGTCCCAGAAGCTGCCAGAAGTCCGCCTTGATGTAAGTCTCATCATCCATGATGAGACCATGAGGCTTCTTCAGCATCTGGGTGTACAATTTCCGGGCCCGTGACTTTTCCACCGTATTTTGCCGTTCGTCACAATTTGGAGCCTTCTGCACTTTGTACGTATGCAGCCCTTCCCGGTCCTTGGCACTCTGGACGAAAGGCTCGGACTGATTCAACTTTTTGGTCACATCCCTGACCGAAGCATTGGGATTCCGCTTAAACGCTTTCACGACACGCTTGTGATTATGATCGAACATTCTTTCGGATCGCATTTCACCTTCCGTTCGATGCTCAGAGTTTCGTTGTAACGTTTAATCATACGACTCACCGTTGACTGCACGATTCCGAGTTGTGTTCCAATGTCCCGATGAGAGAGTTTAGGACTTTCCAGGTGTTTGTACAAAATCAACTCACGACGTTGCTTTTCGGGTGACGCCATTTTTTTTCAATTTTCAAGAAACTGACAGTAAGGAAAATATAACAAAAAACCAACAACACACTAAACTGCTTCTACCCAAATGTTCAAAAGAAAATACCCAATGGGTAATTCTCTACAGCGTTTTTTTTTTCGTGATGCAATTTGATGTTGGACACCCTTTATATGTTGAGATCGTTTGATTTTTTTTGGATATTCTCAAATGTTCAAAGAACTTTTTTAGCGTTTAAAGAATCCCCCAGCAGATCTCTGGATTTTCTAAAAGTTTAACGGATAACTTCTTGGAAGCAATAAGGATAAGAAGATTAATGAGCTTTTCAGACTTTTTCTGAACAATTAAGAACTCTTATAGACTTATCAGATTTGCCATATATTTCTTGAAATTTCTGTGATCAAATAAACAAGTGTTCGGGAAGCCCAAAATTGATAATTAGGAATTACCGAACGATTGCTCAGAATTTTTACGGTCTTTTCAAAAAGTTCTACAGAGTTTTTGGGGCTTTTCGAAAGTTTGTCGGGAAACTTCCCCTATCAATTCTTATAATTTCTATGTACTTATGTAAAGTTTAACGAACGATTTCTCGGATGTTTCCTGGCCATCTCCGAAGTTTGCGGTAGACTTCATGAGCTGCACGCCTGTCATAATCCAAACATAGTTTCCCGAACCTAACTAAACAAATGTCCTTTGCTGTTATATTCAAAAACTAAATTTTGTCTAGAATGTTCTACAAATCCTATTATTATGAATAAGTTGTCGATGTTGACACTTAAGCGTTAAATTTCGGACACAAAAATAACTTTATTTAACACAACTGATTGTTTATTTCACAATGATCGAATTATATCTACATTAGAAACAGTTGATTAAAATGTCAATCCTTCTTTTTGTAAAATTCTCAAACTTTCTGTGGTATACCCGCCATCAGGTTCCGTACGGTTCCTCAGATACGCCCGCCGTGACAATTCTCCATCTTCTCTTGAAATCATCGGTACCATTTGCTTACTTCCTAGTTTCGAAGAATTTCAGCTTAACTAGAGCCCAGTACTTCTCTATTGAGCTAAGTTCTGGACAGTTTGGGGCATTGGCTGTTTGTGGCACGTATTTGACCTCTTGTTTCTGATACCATTCTAGGACGGATTTCGCAGAGTGTCCAGATGGCAAATCAGGCCAAAACAGAGCTGAAGAGTCGTGGCGTCTAATAAATGGTAGCAACCGCTTTTGTAGACATGCTTTCTCGTGTACATCCTTATTGATAGTGCCAGTAGAGACAAAACTTTTAGACTTTCGACCACAACTACATATTGCCTGCCAAATCAAATACTTCTTCAGGCAATTGGACACCTTCTTTGTCTGGAAATGCTCGACAACGTCTCTGCACCTGAAGTTAGCCAAGGAGTATCCCGTTAAATTCCAGGAGTTCTTATCCCGAGTCAAGGTACCAGAGGAATGCAAATCGAATAGGAAACGAACGGCCCTCGATAGGAAACTCAACAGGCTGAGAATAGAATCCCAACTGACACGGACCACACATCACATCAAGGAACACGTACACCCACCATCACCACGACACCGGTAGTCTTCTCTATTAAGGGACTGGTTGTCAATCCATCGATGACCGCATTCACCGAAGAACAACTGACTCATCTCAACAAGGGATTAGGATACGTGGTTACAACCTAGCCCAACGTGGAACTGATCATCATCGACGTGGAAACAGCAATTACACACACATTTCCGACATCTTTCGAAAACACAGCCAGGACTATCACCTAAAACATTATTAAGGACGGACAGAAACAAAAACACAACAACGAGAAGGAAATTCGCATCGTTAAGGATCTGAAGTCAAAGCCTGCTTTATAACTAAAAGCAGAAGAAGAATTAATATTTTCCATTTAATGCCAACTATTTTGACAGATATGCGTATTTCGTCTACAATGTGCAGACTTCTTTAGTGTCTCGTACTAATAATTTGACTAAGTACCAGACACTGAAGAAGTCTGCACATTGTAGACGAAATACGCGTATCTGTCTAGATAAGCAAAGGTAGTTGGAATTGAATGTAAAATACTATTTTTTCTTCTAATTTCTAGTTACAGGTATTCCACTTAACAGTTCAAATTCTCTAGGATCTAAAAGCAGACAAAGGCAACAGAGTCATCATCACGGATAAGGAAGACTACGTCAGGCACATGGCTTCTAAGATCAGTAACGGACCTTATAGGAAGAACGCAATTAACCTACTAGAAGATTGACTTTTAAAACAAGTAAATGACACAACATGGAAGCAAAAGGTGCGGATGTACCTTAAGCTGACTCGACTTTGCGTGGAAGAGAACTACTTCACTTTCAGAGGTTCATTGTATAAACAACTAAAAGGAGCCCCTATGGGAATCCCTCTATCCCCATTCCTCTGTGAACTGTTTATGGTGAATTTGGAAACAATCCTAAAAGCGAAAGGATTACTCGCAACTCGTTGGTGGAGATACGTCGACGACATCTTCGCCATAGTAAACAAGATGATCCCTCCTTAATTTTTCATGAAGTCAGCAATCTCCACAAAGACATTAAGTTCACTCATAAAACAGAAAAGCATGGAAAACTTGCATTCTTCGACCTTCTAGTAGTGAGAGAATCATTGCCATCATCTCCTTTAGAGTTTGAAATCTTCAAAAACCACAAACACCCAAAGAGTCATCCCTTACACATCAAACCACCCTTTTTAGCACAAAATGGCCACTTTGGTATGGTCCATCTTGGAGCCAAGAACCTGCCGTACACCACATAAATCACTAAAACATCTAAAATCGTCTCTTTTAAAGGTTTGGGAACAAATATTTGTCGATAACTTCCCAAAACGTTTAAAGGCGTGCATCTCAGCACGAAGTGGCCATTTTGAAATGAACAAATAAAACTTTTAATTTGCAAACATGTTGCTCTATCAAATAATACACATCGATCTTTTAATGTAACAAAACAGGATAGTTTTAACACCATTTTGTTGCACGGGTAATACTCGGACACCCTGTACGTCATACATTTATGACATTTAAGAAGTTTAGTTTTCAAAAGTTATCCATAATTATCCAGACTCTATCGAAAAGTTTAAACAAATATTTTCTAAAATTTATGAGGAGTTTCTTGAAGCACAGTGAACTTTTAAGAAGTTTGACGCAAATCAAAGAAATATTTCAAAGCTCTTTGCTAACGGTTCTCTATTATGCTCCGTATGTTTAACGGATAACTTCATGCAACTAATAAAGACTAGACAAAGATAAATGAACTTTCTATTACTTTTTTTTTACACCTTCAACTTCAGAATTAGTTGACAGACTTGTAAGAAATACCACATACTTCTCAAAAGTTCTGTGATCATATAAATGGAGTTGGGAAAGCTAAAAATGGAAAGGTTAAAGGATTCAGAATTTTTTTTGAGTTCTACAAATAACATCTTGAAGTTTCTGCGAGTTCTCACGTCTTCCCAAAAGGTTACTTCTTCAATGACTTCTCACAATATCTACACTAAAAATTCATTTTCATAAATTAGCTTTCACTCATTTCGTAAGTATGGATTTTATACAAAGAACAAATGTTTCGTAAATTGTATGAAACATTCATATTGCTTGTCATCTGGTGAAATGCTATTATTGAACATTTTGTGTACAATGCACGAAACGAATTTCGTAAAGACCAGCCAATCGGTGCTTCTTTTCAATCGTACTCATACATGTTAGTGTTGCTGCATGTAGTGGGCGTGAATCATTGATTTTTCCCAAATTTGAAAAAAGAGTACTGGCGAGAGTTATAACTTCATACTAATTTTTCAAGTAACTTTTCACGAGTTACTATAGCCTAGTGAGATCAACCACTGATTAAAAAACAGCTCTTCTCAAAATAGAAATTGCATAAAAATTACTGTTTGCATCTGTAATCTGATACAATCAAAAGAAAGAGCAGAAGGTTGCTCTTTCTTTTGGTTGTATTAGTTTTCAGATACACGCCAGTAGTGTTTATGAAATTGCGATTTGAAGTGAAAATGTAGATGTACGTACTTTCGAGGTATACCTGTATAGGACTACAACGTAATTTCTAGTCCGATGGGCCGTGAACGGTCTAAACAGGAGCCACAAATAAAGAAAGTAAAATAAGACAAGCTAACCGATATTCCAGTATCGATTCCTGCTATAGATATCTACTATCCGTCTCTTATCATGTGATTTTTAGTATCAGCCGTTCCTCAACAGTGCACGAAACCAGGAACTAATTGTTCACGCGCACTAGTAATCCCCGACGGCAGCTTGTACGAGTCAAAGTTCTTAGTTCAGTCTGCTCCATTTTCTTTTAAAAATTTCCGAATCATCAGCAAGAAACATACACAATTATTGCCGAATATGCAAGGCATGTTCTAACGAACACATAATACTTGCACCTCGAAGAAAAAACGTCTTCTTTGCCCAAAAGCACAGCCTACTTCTTTTCACCAACTACAAAATCCCTGATATAGCTGTAACTTTTCATGTCGACAGTTAAAGACGTTTCTGTCTTCATTAAAGTTGTTCACCAGGTCAACGCCTAGCAGGCTTGTGTGCTAGTGATTTTCAGAAGCTAATACAAGCTTTCTGTTTTTAGCAAACATGTTCAGTGGGTCAGGACCTCTTGTTTGGTAACAATCAGTTCGGAATTGTCCAACTAAATATGTGGAACTAGTACGGAAATGTCAATAATTAACGATATTTTTGAAAGTTGACAGTCGCGAAAAACTTGAACTGATTGAAGCAAAAATCTCAAAAACCTATCGAGAAGTCATAATTGCTTCAGTTATTTTCAAATTTTCATTTGACGCCTACCCTTGCCATGAGCGATCGTCTGATCAAAATAGCGTGGATGTGGGCCTAATATATCGTTAGACTTGTATTAGATAGTAAGTATGTTATAAAATTCTATTGTACACTCTGAAGGCTCTGAAGGCGGCCGTTTGGTTTCAATGATGATTCGGCCTCGAGTTGAAGGCTCTTTTCCAGCTTCCAAATCAGTGCTTGGCAACGGAGTACCTCAGGCTGCTTTGAATTTCGCCCGATAACAACAAACTCGCTCGGCATCGTTACATGGTCGTTTCGGAGGATTTTCCGTTTGTTTGATCTTAAGGGTTTATGCTGCATTTTTCTTGATGACAGTCATTACCTCAACATTTTGATTTGATATAATTCAGAGTCTGTACTAGATATTGAAAATTTAATCACATCAGTTTGTATACTTACTTGCTATGAGCAATCTGATAGAGTTCGAATCGATATTCATTCAATAACAATCGAGATTTATCAATTTGAAATAGCAAGGTGAGTTTGCGAGCGAGATAAAAAATAGGAAAAAATACATGGAGCAGCGTTCACCTTAACGCGCTTTAGCAATTTGCACATACAGTTGGCATCAAAACGATTAGGCTTTACACTTATTCTCAATTTCACACGGTTTCTCAAAACTCATTTCTTCCTAGAAGTATAACTCTATCCAAAGCGATTCGTTAACACTGTTCATTGCAGTACGTATTTGGATATGCAGAGAATGTTTCTTTTGAATATCAAGCATGTAAATCTAAACATTGTCCGTGATAGGAAATTTCTTGATACTTGCCGGAACGGAACATTCTTTGAAATTTTTTAACGCCGATCTTGAATACTTCTAATACTTGATAAGAGCAAAAATCTCAACAATAAATCAACCAAGAAATGATTGAGTTATTAGCGTCTAGTGTTTCAATTTTTCGTGACGGTAGTCATTTGTAAATTGAACCCACACAATAGTCAAAATATGCAACGAAGAGAAAACTAAAATGGTTTTATCCACCGCTGGCTACCAATTGATAAGAACTTGGAAGTAATGCTGGACAAAGTCAAATCAAACAAACTTTCTCAAAATTGAATTGGTCGTCCTGAAAAGGACGGGTTTGAAATAGTCCGCATTTGAATAAAAACTTTCTCGGTCTAGTTAGCCTCGGACTAAATTTTGACATCAGCTTTTATTTTCATTATTTTCAATAGTTTAAAATTTGTTGATACGATTGAGCCTGTAATCATTTGTTTATTAATAATAATTAAAAAATAGTTCAAAAATTTGTAACAGATAATGTTAAATATTTAAATTCATACGCGGGAAAATTTGCCAACCAATTGAAGTCTAATATCTTGAAAATCTATCGATCATATGTTAAGTTATAAGTTATTTTATTTGTAACGATATTTCGTGACGTGCCGCTACTTTTAGATTTTGAATTGACACCCTTCCCTAGCCGTAAGACTATAGTTGGTTGCGCTTTTTTTCAATGACATTGAGTCGATATAGTAGAGCTGTTAGTAATTCATGCATCCATCAGAGCGGCATTTCTTTTTGTAATCTTAAAGTTAGAAAATATTCGTAGCTTTTTGTATTGTTTTGTACAATGAACGTGTGGCAAGGAATAAGAAGGTAGCTTCTTAAAATGTACAAATCAGTTTCGTTGCAGAAAACAACAAGTTGATTGGTGATGACTATATTCAATTTCGTAACATAAACGAAGTTTTATTTTTACTGTTTATGCTATTGTAATATTCGTTTATTTTCCGTCAGTGTATTTCCTCACAACGTGGTTTTTTTCTGCGTCAAATCAGACAATAGTTCGTAATTGTAGTGAATACAAACGATTCCTCCCGAAATGTGTGACTGTCAGTGGTATTCCCCGTTTTTTTGTTTTTTTTGTGCTTCGCTCCTGCACCCGAAAGCAGAGTTACATCAGCTTAGTTTGTATTTATTAGAGGGAGTATTGTCACATTCGGACATAGATTATGAAGTTTGAGTGGTTTTCCGCTTTGTTGCGAGTGAACCGATGATTTTTAGCAGTTTTGAAGTTCGATATAGAGTCGCCACATGAGTGGGGTTTTGATTATTGGCAGAGTGTGGAGTGAAAAAAGCAAACCAGTGCAATTTAAAAAACGGCCATTTGCTGGTCAGAAGCAACTAACGAAAATAATGCGCATGCACGTGTGAAAAGCTGCAACATAATTTTAGATGCATGCACCACGTGGTGTACAGAGTTTTGTTTTGCAGGTTGCATATCTAAGGGGCGGTTTAGAAACGTTCGTTTTTGCGCTTATTGTGTCGCGAATTGAATACGAAACAACTTCGAATTTTTTTTACGGACGAACAAGATAGTGTCATTGAACAGGCAGCCATGGGTGAGATCTATCTGGTTAACTATATGATAGTAACCTCATTTCTATATAACACTCAATATGTGCCGGGTTTAGAAATATATCATTGTACACTCACACTGTGTATTTTCTCACAACGTGGTGACAACCACCGACGTCAGGAAAACGACTCCACCAACTAGACCCTTTATATCGCACTAACCAACACATGAGCCGGAGAAAATTCCACCGACCTGGACTAACTCGGGTGCCAAGTAACAGTCACGCTTACTACTACACCACCGACACCGGCATATCTATATACTTATCTGAAGTATGACAACACAATTTCTCAATAACATGGTCATCTCCAAGGCTTCAGAAGTTGCTTGCCTGTCGACAACACTGGTGTCACCCTTATTGGCAAAATAAAACATAAACCCAAATCAGCGGAAATCAGGCACCTGTGTTGTTTCTTTTCAACGATATTAAGAACCAGAAATTAGAAAAAAAATTAGTATTTTCCATTTCATTCCAACTACCTTTGCTTATCTTGACAGATACGCGTATTTCGTCTACAATGTACGAGACACTGAAGAAGTCTGCACATTGCAGACGAAATACGTGTATCTGTCGAAGATAAGCAAAGGTAGTTGGAATTAAATGGAAAATGCTAATTTTTCTTCTAATTTCTAGTTACAGGTATTCCACTAAACAGCTCAAACCTAGGATATTAAGAATCTGTGACAAATCCCATTATATAACATGAGATATGAGATAAAAATTTCCCTATCTCCGTCCCATGTACAATTTTCCCACATTGAACAATGCTCCAAAAGGAAGATATAATTTGTTCTTCGGTTTTGTTCCTCAACAATAGGGTGAAAGCAGTAGCAGCATTTCTTCGGGAGGGAAAAAAAAAACAAACAGAACCCTTATAATTGGATCCGAAAGGGATGAGTGTAATAATAGATATGAAATTTGTATTTAATAAAGCCATTGCCGAGGCCAGCCTCCCCGTTAACCGCAGCGGAGCGCAAACGGCGTAATTTTCTGGATCGAAACACAAATTCCATCCCGAAATGCAAACTAGGGAGCGCAGCAGTAAATTTATATTCCCAACCGCCACGGGGTGCAATCTATGACGAGCCAGGAATCAGGCTTTTATCGCTTTGAACATAAATCCAGCCTGAGTCTGAGCTCCAGCAGCAACTTTTGCGCCCACCGCTCAAATGGCAGCAACTGCTCGAGGAGACGTGTTTGTTGTTTTTGACCCCTCCTGCGCCCACCTGAATCCCACAGGAATCATCCCTTTGAACTGGATAACTTGCTTTTTCGTGGAACAGATTTTCCATACATATGTAATGAGGGAGAAGCAGGTTGTGAATTTTAAGGAAGATAAAAAGTTCTGCCCGGAAAAGTTCCAGCAGTGATTCGGCGAGGTAAATCAAGATGCTGTCGTCGGATGAGCCGTGCATGCAAAGACTCGGTTCGCTCAAACGTGCAACTCAATTTGAACGTTGAAGGAAAGTTGAATTCAAAAAAATTTCGATCAAATAGAAATGTTTAAATATTGGTTCAGACTTTGAGGGGCCGCCATGCGTACAGCGTACTGTACGAAGTCTCAAGGCCTTGATGTGAACGCAATAAACTGTAAACAATTCGATCGTCGATACGCACCCAAAACTGCGCTCAAGGTAGCAATTTTGTTCTCACTAATGGGCAATTGAAGATCACCATTACTAATTTCTTGACCGGCGGGATTTTGCTTCTGCAATGGCGCCGAAACCAGAAATCTATTGACAAACAACCTTTCACATTCGAAGTATGTCATGACAAGCTAATGCTCGACTAATGAGTGATTACGTTTACAAGTGTTACATTAACACAAATGCATACAAATCTATCCCCAAATCGGAGTAAAAAAAATCCTAAACCTGCTAAACAACATTTGTGAAAGTAAATTAAGCTCGACCGACCATTTTTTGGTGTCCCTTTAGTTGCGCCGACCACACTGGCCAGGTAAATTAGTTGTGCTTTTGGCACGTGTTTTGGGTTGAACAATGCAGATGTAACCAGCAACGAGCGGACGACCTTCACCTGGAGAGAAGCAGCAGCAGCAGCAGTGGAGAGATTCATTTCTTCGAACGAACCACGAAGCTTAATGTCCGATGACAGACCTGTCGCACCTTCGGAAACAGCAGTGGGATGAAAATAAACAGTCAAACGAAAATGAAAGTGCATTGGACCGAACGGCAGCGAGAGAACTTGCAAAATTTTGCTCGATTTTGCTCGGTTGTGGTACGTGTACAACATTTTCGGTAGGGTTGCTGGACATGTGGCTACCATTATAAAACTACTTCAACCCGACTGGTAGGACATCATTCGATTGTAGTCATCTCAACCGTTGCACTCACTGGAGCAGTTATCCGTTTAAGCAAACAACATCAAATATGAAGGTAACTTAACTATTGCAATGCTCATTCGGTTAAGCAAGCGAATTAAACCACGCTTTTACGTTGCCAAATTTCAGACGTTCGTTGTGTTGTCCATGGCTTTGGCCGTTGTTTCCAGTGTGGTAGTCGATGGTTCCTCCAGAAAGGAAAAACGCGGAGTCTGGGACGGGGGATATGGAGGACACGAGTCACAGTCACAGGGCCTCTCAGGCCATCAAGAAGTACAGCACCAGACCATCACAAAGAACGTTCCCATTCCGTATCCAGTGAACGTTGAGAAGCAAGTGCCGTATGAGGTTAAGGTCCCATATCCAGTGCAAGTTGAGAAGCAGGTTCCATTCGTCGTCGAGAAGCAGGTGCCATTTGTGGTTGAGAAGACCGTTCCGTTCAAGGTTGATCGTGCCGTTCCATACCCCGTCCATGTGAAAGTCCCAGTTGTCCAGAAGGAATACATCGAAGTGCCGAAACCGTACGCAGTTCATGTTGAGAAGGAGATCCCAGTGTACATCACGAAGCCCGTGTACCTCGATAAGTACGTTCCGGTGACGTTTAAAATTACGGAAAAGCAGCATAAGAGTGGTGGATGGTTCTAAGTTCACAGACTCTTTTTGATTAGTTTCCAAATAAAGACGCTTTATTAGGGTTATGTTACTATTGTATTTATGTTCTGTTTTTATTTCATTAGTGTCTAGATGTTAAGCCTCGGGCTGGCTCAATAGTAGTCTCATGCTTTCCATTTTTTTTCCACCAAACGATTTTTATCAACTAGAAACTGAGAAGAGAGATTAGTAATTTTCGATTTTTATTGTTTTTTGATGAGATTATGTTATAAAATATAACATTTGCAAATAAGTTCTAGCAATGAGAAACGACTTGGCAACGTGTCCTAGGGTATGTGTCCCTTGACTCAGCCTAATATGCAACAATCGATTACATTTTTCATTGTAACTCATAAAGTATTTGAGCTGGAAGCAAAATTTAACTAGCTATACACTTCCTAAGATATGTTCAATAAGCCATCTTGTAGAATGTATCACGAAAAGCTACACAACTCGTTTTATAAAGTCAGATACTTTCGAGGGATATGGATATAATGTTGGTCTATGGATACCAAATTGGGTCTAATCATGGATGCAAATTCGTCCCATTCGATTGATTTTCTATAAAATGCAATCTTCGTACGGGTTTCTTCCTGATTTTATGATTCAAGGCGTTCCCAGCTATATTCGCTCTACTCAACAAACAATTTCACAAATCAAACTATACTTAAACTGCTAAAAAACACTTTAGTGAGTTTTACATATGATTTAGCGGTCATTCGACAATCAAAACATTATAATTCACTCTACACAGATTTTGTTCCTTTAATTTGTGTTAAGATGAGCCATGTGAACAACATTTATCCGGAAATCAGACATTTATATTGTAAATGTTACGCAATAACAACATTTTTACTACGCTTTTCATACAACAGGCCATATTTGGGAACATAGAAAAAATATGTCCCTTACATTGGGTCCATCGTTTGCTTGTTAAATCATTGTTATTTTACCAATGTGACCTGTTAGTTTATAACATGTGACTACATTTTGTACATCTTGGCTGCATTATTCGGTTTATAGGTTCAATTTCGGCAAATTTAGATCATTTAAAGAGCATAGAGATAATCTGTTCAGCTTAACCAGTAAAGTCATGGTGTCTAAAAAGTCAAGGAAATCGAAAACTACGCGGAAGTGAACTACTATAAATTGATTGATAATGTCTCAACTGCTTTGAAATAAATCGGTCATGCTGATAGCAACATGATTTTGTTGATTTTCGAACAAATAATAACATATTTGGTACATAGGCCGAATCAAGGAGCTAGGCTAACATTACATCCCGTTACCCTATATCGATCATAAGCTTGTATTGTATGAAAAGCATATTCAAGAGACCAAACGTTAACACGTAATACCATCGAAATTGCATGAGTGACTTCTTGGTTGCTATGTGACAGTAAACAGAGTTGTTATAATTAGGGCTGGCACATGTCATTTACTATCTATATAGATATAAAAATGAATTTCTGTCTGTGTCCCTTATAAACTCAAAAACTACGGAGCCGATCGGCATGAAAATTTGTATGCAAGCGTTTTCGAGGCTGGGGAAGCTTCATGATAGTTTGAGACTCCTTCCCTTTCTGGAAGGGAGCCCCCATGCAAATGTTACACAAATTTCTGCATAGTTCAAGAACCAATCAAGCAAATGGAATCAAATTGAGAATGTGCAGGTGTTTGAAGGCAAAAATGTTTTTATGGTAGTTTGAGACCTCCCTAATCTGAAGGGGGAGTTGGGGGAGGGGTATCTCCTTCAAATGAAACACAAATTTCTGCATAACTCGAGAACTAATCAAGCAAATAGAACCAAATTTGGCATGCGGAAGTTTTTGAAAGCAATGCATGTTTCTATGGTGGGTTGAGACCCATCCGATCTATAAAAGAGTGCTCCAATACTAATGAAAAACAATTTTTTGCATAACTCGAGAACAAATCAAGCAAATGGAGAGAAACGTAGTGTGCCAGGCACGAAGCGAGACGTGAAAAATGTATCTTGTCATTTTTGCTGCGTTTTGATTTATTTTTATTTGAAACTAGCTGAACCCGGTGCGTGCGCTGCTACGCTTGCAACTAAATGAAAGAAAATTCAATAGAACTGGCACGTTTATGGTTTTTTTCGAAATGAGTTTTTTTTTCTTGACTAAGCAGGGGTTCAAACTTCTATCAAAACATGCTTCTTATCCAAGAAACACACGTTTTGTGTTTAAGTAAGCTGTTGTATGGGAGCCCTCCCTTCCAGAAGGGGGTGGTTTCTCAAACCACCATACAATCATTGCCTTCAAAACCCCCCACATTCCAAATTTGGTTCCATTTGCTTGATTAGTTCTCGAACCATCGCACTGGGCTCATCGATTATAATAAAAAAAATTAGTTTAATTTGTTTGAAGCTCTCCCCCCTCCCTTCAGAAAGGGGAGAGGTCTTGAACTACCATAGAAACATTCTTGCCGTAGAAATGTGTGTCTCATTTGTATGGGAGCGCCCCTTCCTGAGAGAGTAGGGTTCTCAAACAATCATAAGAACCTTCTCCAGCCCCAAAAAACCCTTTAAATAAATTTTCACGTTGGTCGGTTCAGAACTTCTCGAGTCTATAAGGGTCTGACAGACAGACAGACAGACAGACAGAAATTCATTTTTTATGTATATAGAAACCTAGCCTCCAAAAACCCCCATATGCTAAAAAGGTTTCATTCACTTGATTAGTTCTCGAGTTATGCAGAAATTTGCTTTTTATTTGTATGGGAGCCCCCCCTCCCCATTTGAAATGGGGAAGGGTGGTGAAGTGCCATAGAAACATTTCTTGCCTCCAAAAACCTCAACATGCCAAATTTGGATTCATTTGCTCCATTGGCTCTCGAGTTATGTTAAAAATTATGTTTCATTTTTATGGGAGTCTCCTCTTCCAGAAGGCGGAGGGGTCTCAAACCACCTTAGAAACATTTATTTCCTTCAAAAACTTCCACATGCCAAATTTGGTTCCATTTGTTTGATTTGTTCTCGAGTTATGTAGAAATTCGTGTTTCATTTGTATGAGAGACTCCTCTTTCAGTTAGCGGAGGAGTCTCAAACCACAATAGCAACATTTCTTGCCTTCGAAAACCTCCATATGTCAAATTTGGTTCCATTTACTTGGTTAGTTCTCGAGTTATTCAGAAATTTGTGTTGTTTTTGTATGGAAACCCCCCTCTCTCCCCCTTCCAGATGGCTGAGGAGTCTCAAACTTCCATAGAAACATTTCTCTCCTCCAAAAACCTCCACATGTCAAATTTGGTTCCATATGCTTGATTAGTTCTCGAGTTATGCACAAATTTGTGTTTTAATAGTATGAGAGCCCCCCTCTTACAGAAGGCGGAGGGGTCTCGAGATACTTTAGAAACATTTCTTGCCTTCAAAAACCTCTACCTGTCAAATTTTGTTCCATTTACTTGATTAGTTCTAGAGTTATTCAGAAACTTGTGTTTCATTTGTATGGGAGCCCCCCTCCCCTACCAGAGAGGGCGGAGGGGTCTCAAACAACCGTAGAAACATTTGTTGCCTTTAAAATCCCAATTGGTCCATTTGCTTTATTAGATCTAGAGTTATGAAGAAATTTCAGTTTCATTTGTATGACAGCACCCCTTATAGGAGAGGGGGGGGGGGGGGTCTCAAACTACCATCCAAACATTTTTTGCCACCAGAAAACCCCACATGCTAAATTTGGTTCCATTTGCTTGATTAGTTCTTGAGATATGCAGAAACTTCCGTTTCATTTGTAGGAGAGCCTCCCTTTCTAGAGAGGGGAGGGGTCTCTGACTACCATAGAAACATTGCTTGCCTCCAAAAACTTCCGCATGCTAAATTTGGGTGCCTTTGCTTGATCGGTTCTCGAGTTATGCAGAAAAATGTGTTTCACTTGTATGGGAGCCCCCCCTTTCAGAAGAGGGAGGGGTCTCTTACTATCTTAAAAACGTTCCCTGGCCTCAAAAACTCCTGCGTACAAATTTTCATGCCAAACGGTTCTTCCGCTCGCGAGTTAAATCGTGACAAAGGAAACCCCAACTCATTTTTATTATATAGA
>JASCZW010011166.1:0-33103 GCA_034211315.2 Aedes japonicus | reverse complement strand
TTCGGCGAAGGGCTGACATCCTGTGTTATGTACAAATGGTACAAAGTCATGAAGCGCGTTTGAGGATTCAACTCAAGAAGCTTCTCAAAATTTTCGATCACCTGGGGGTTCATAACTTCACACCTGGTGAGGAGCCGGAGAGATAATTCTGAAAACCGATCCGAGAGTGGCAACATGCCAGCCAGCACTTCAAGACTCATGGTGTGAGTCGAGTGCATGCAACCTAACGCGATACGAAGACACCGATACTGAATACGTTCCAGTTTGATGATGTGTGACCGAGCCGCCGATTGAAAACAAAAACTACCGTATTCCATAACCGACAAAATCGTTGTCCGGTACAACGTTAGAAGATCTTGCGGATGCGCTCCCCACCAGGTCCGGTAATTGTGCAGAAAAGTTGATCCTTGGCTGGCACTTTCGCTTCACATACTCAATATGGGATCTCCAGGTGCACTAGAATCGAACCAGACCCCAAGGTATTTAAATGACATAGAATGAGTTATCGGCTTACCCCAAATTTGAAGCTTCGGTTGTGCTGGGTTATGCTTCCTAGAAAAAACTACCAACTCAGTTTTTCTCCGTAGAGAATTCGATACCTAGCTCTAGAGCCCAAGTAGACAAATTGTCCAAGGTATCCTGTAAGGGTCCTTGCAGATCGACCCATTGGGTCCCGTGACGAACACTACGCCGTCATCTGCAAGTTGTCTCAACGTACAGTTGTCACTTAGACAACTGTCAATATCTTTGACATAAAAATTATACAAAGGGGCTTAAACATGATCCCTGGGGAGACCGATGTAGCTAAATCGTGAAGCTGTAGAGGTTCCATGAGAAAAGCTCATATGTTTCTCTGACAGCAAATTGTACAAAAAATTATTCATTAATGGTGAAAAGCCACAAGCGTGGAGTTTATCTGAAAGAACTTCAACAGATACTGAATCAAAAGCCCCCTTGATATCCAAGAATACAGAAGCCATTTGCTCTTTTTTAGCAAAAGCTAACTGAATATCCGTGGAAAGCAACGCGAGACAGTCGTTCGTTCCCTTACCCCTACGGAAACCATATTGAGTATCTGAAAGCAGGTTGTTCGTCTCAACCCATTTGTCCAGACGGAAAAGGATCATTTTCTCCAACAACTTTCGAATACAAGATAACATCGCGATGGGTCGATAGGAGTTGTGGTCGGACGCGGGCTTACCAGGTTTTTGAATGGCAATAACTCTCACCCGTCTCCAATCATCGGTACAATGTTGAGTTCTAGAAACTGATTAAACAAGTGCAACATGCGCCTCTTCGCGACGTCTGGGAGGTTCTTGAGCAAGTTGAACTTGATCCTATCAGCGCCTGGAGCCGTATTGCCACACGAAAGGAGTGCGAGAGAGAACTCTACCATTGAAAAGGGTTGGCTAATCTCATCTATCGAATACGTGTTTTCGCGAGGAATCATCCGTGCCGGCACAGAATCTGGACAAACTTTTCGCGCGAATTTGAGGATCCATTGGTCCGAGTACTCTTCGCTCTCGTTGTTCGTAGTTCGGTTACGCAACCTTCGCGCCGTGTTCCAAAGAGTACTCATCGACGTTTCGCGCGATAGCCCGTTCACGAATGTTCGCCAGTAACCGCGTTTCTTGGCCTTGATGAGGCTCTTAAGTTCGCGTTCGAGAGCCGTGTATACTTCGAAGTGCTCAGGTGTTCCACGTCTACGGAAAACTTTAAACGCGTCGGACTTTTTACGGTAAACCTCGGTGCATTGCTGATCCCACCATGGAGAAGGAGGTTTCCTGCGAGATGACGTCCCTGGAACTGGTCGAGTTTGAGCTTGAAGCGCGCTGTCTAAGATCAGGTTGGAGAGGAAGTTATATTCTTCCAGCGGTGAAAGCCTTTCTACCGTCGTTACGGCTTCATCTACTGCTGTCCTAAACTTTGTCCAATCGATGTGACGGGTAAGATCATACGTGACGTTAACAGATTTCGACGGATTGAACCCGGTGGCAACCGAAACTTGTATGGGCAAGTGATCACTACCGTGGGGATCTTGAATCACATTCCATGTGCAATCCAACGATAATGAATTCGAACAAAGTGTGAGGTCTAATCTACTGCCAACTGAGGATGTACCAGCCAAACGTGTTACTTCTCCATTGTTAAGAACTGTCATATTGAAGTTGTCACAGAGGTCATATATCAGGGAAGACCGGTTGTCATCGTACAGTTCTCCCCAGCCTGTACCGTGAGAGTTAAAATCTCCCATGACCAACCTAGGAGCAGGAAGAACCGAACAAATATCTGAAAGTTGTTTTCGGTTAATGGAGGCTCTTGGAGGAATATAAACGGAAGCAATGCAAAGGCTTTTATTTTTAATAACAGCCTGACATGCATTTACTTCAACACCTGGAATAAGAGGAAAATTCACTCTATAGAAGGAGTAGCACTTTTTGATCCCCAAAAGTACTCCTCCTCCACGTGAATCCTCACGATCAAGACGAATTATATTGAAATCATGAATCGGAAGATCGATTTCGGAAGAGAGCCATGTTTCACAAAGAGCGAATGCATCACAACCGGTAGTGTGAGCTAAAAATTTAAAGATTCCAATTTAGGAATCAAACTTCGACAATTCCACTGTAGAACAGTGATCAAATCCCCGACCTCATTTGGAAAATTATCCATCGAGGAAATGATAGCTGCAAGGATGGGCCACTTTAATGTTAATTTCTGCAAAAAGTTTTCACAGTGGGAAGCATTGCCATAACAATGCTTTTGAGAGAGTCAGAAATTTCGAGGTACTTAAAGATACCTTCGGCAATGTCATCAAATGAGAACAGCCCACTTGAGGAGAGGGCTTCTGTTCTTAAAATTGGGGCTTCAGGGGTTTTGGATGTCCCCGGGAGAGATGGAAAGTCCTGGGTGTAGTTAGTACTACGAAAACCAGGTGGATTAGGATTTTCCTTTTTCCACCTTTCCTTGAATTGGGCAAGCTGGTCTCGAGGCTTCTTTTCAGCAACTTTCCGTGGGCGGACGCGTCTTCGCTTCCTTGAAGCACCTTCCGGAAAGGTGAACGATGTTCCCTCTTCAGCCAAATCAAAGTCAGACTCGTCATCTGACAGAGGAGCAAAGGGATTTGTATTGGCATCGGGTGATGGTGAGGCTTTTTAACCATTTCAGCAAATGATTGCCTGGAACGCTGTTTCAGCGAGCGTTCTAATTTTCCCCGCGTTGTTTGTACGCCGGGCACGATGAAGAGCATGAGGAGGAGTTCCTTTACAGAAAGCGCATTTAGGTGTGCTGTCTGCGCACGCGCCATCCTCATGCTTCTCCCCGCAGTTAGAGCAGCGCGCCTTATTGCCGCAATGGGAGGTCGTATGTCCCATCTGCTTGCACTTTTCGCAGATCATGACCCGAGGTACAAACAATCGCACAGGTAGCCGAAGTTTTCCCAACTCGACGTATTGGGGAGGGCTGAGCCAGAGAAGGTCACGCGAAACGAGTCTGACGGTGTAAACTTTTTTCGCCCTTGTTGGTCGACACTGTGCCAAGTTGGCGCACATCAAGTATCTTTACTGGGGAAGCAGAGGGTTCTTAAATCGACCAACCCCCGCTTCAGCAGGATCTCAGGAGTCAGACTCGTTTCGGAGACCACACCTTCAATTTCAATACCCCGAGCTGGGATATACACTCTATATTCTAGAGTAAAGAGCTGGGAGACAGCAATCTCATTAGCTTGCTTGAGATTGGACACAACGACCCGAAGTTTATTGGGTCTGACTTTAATTATCTCGGTCACGGCCGAGAATCGCTTCGTCAGATCATCAGAAATCTGACAAACATTTAGAGGTTTCGATTTGGGCTGAAAATAAACAACCCATGGCCCAGTTGAACTATCTGGATAAGCACGTGATCTGGTAACTCTATGAGCTACCTCATCATTTCGTGCCATAGATGATTCATCTTGCGATAAATCATCCATGGCTCGCTTGTGGGAGCTTATCACGCTCAACCACTAACGTAATTATCTACAATCAATCACAGATAAACAAACTAAACCTAAAAAAAAAACTAGAAGGGACAGCCCAATGTGGTTGTACGCAAAGTTGACGTAGGACTACGAAGCAATGTGCAATCTAGATCGCTTGATTGTTTAAAGAGTGGCCGAAATTGGTTTCCTTCCAAATCGAATTCCCATACACTAAACGTTCGCACTGCAACCTTTATTGATATAGCCTGTCTTGGTATCTACATTCACTGAAAATAATATGTATGACATATGATAACAAGATACTCTATATCACGTAATATACCTTGCAGTGCGAATGAGTTTTGTTCATTTGGGAAACTTTTACTCAAGAAGCTGGTTTCATTCACCTCCAATTACATTCGGTTGCTGCTAGGCTTATGTGTGTACAACACTGCCAAAAGTGCAAATGTTGAAAACATTACGGCTTCGGCACAGGAAAGATGTTTTTCACAATCGATTATCCCGAAACCCAGCCTCCAGCTTTCCAAAACACATGTCAACTTTCTTTTCCAGTTGTTTTGATGACCCTGAAAAGGGGTTCGAGGGAACAGCTACTAACACCACCTCATTTCGTCATGAAGCTGGTTTACTTGACCATGGCTTCGGTTCGCTCGGAAACCTCGTGTTAAGCTAGCTCTCCCGGCAGCTTGATCGAGGGGCAGTTTGAATTTCCAGAGACGTCAGGGCCATCCGCCAATTGATTTAAGTCAGTCGGGCAGATACGCTTGCAATCCGCTCGGAAATGTCAATTATGAAGCTGGTCATAATGCTTATTGTTTTGGAGGAAACGACAGGATCGGGTTAAAATGCTTCAACACCCGGTAGATAAGGTGCTATACACGGAAGAAACAAAGTACCTATAATTGAGTATTTTTAAACTTAATGTTGAGTACTGTTGTTGAACTGGAGAGATGGGTAAATTTGATTCTGCACATTAGGTAAACATTACTCAATGGGTGAGTACTTCATTGACAACAAATTTTTGAGTAAAAATGGAAGTCATTTGCATACTTTTATTATTTGAAGTATATGAGATTTAAAAACCGAAAAACAATAAATATGTTACGGTATTAAACTAGCCGTTATTGTTAAAAATTAAGAAACAACAAAATGAATAAAATTATCAAGTAAATTTATGTTTTTATTCTATCTTCACGAGATAGGCACTTTATATTAGAAGTTGTATAACATTTACTAACTAACCGTGCGGAAAAGTTCTCTTCTTTGATTTTTACGAGTTTTATTGCATTTGGTTAAATTTATCCTCCATAAACTTTGTATACAGTTACTCAAATTTGAGTACTATGGCATATACTCAAATTTGGCTTCCCGCACCGAACTCCAGAGTTGGGGGAAATGAAATTTTGGGGACTTTGTTTCTTCCGTGTACGTTTTCTTCTTCCGAGCCTTGCAGCTGGACATTTGCCTTCCGAGATGGTGAAGCGAGAATGCACCTGAGAGCATATTCTGTTGATATGATCGACCACCTGGTAATCATTATCCTTATTGCGTTGTAGATGGTTGTGGCCTGTTTGAGAATTCATAGTCTATTATTTCCGATAGACGTCTAGGCCGAAATAGTGCTAATTGAACGATATGTAGACCAGCATTGAAAAATAAATATGTAAGATAATTCTATTGTTAACTCTTTAGATAGCATTTGGTGGCCCTAAAAAGGACCGTTTGGTTTTAATAATGATACGGCCCTAGTTTTATTTTCTACGATGGTTGAACCACATACATTCCCAAAATTATTTGATTCCTATCGAATGATTGATGTTTCAAACAGCACAAGAGATATATTCAACCAAACAAACTCTTTTATAAGCAATCTGATTTGGTCGTACTGAAAAGGACGGATATAGTTGACGGGGGAGAAACATTGTTCACGGTTGAACTTGGGGTTTCTTCTTGGTATTCTTGGTTCAGCTCCTCGTCGGTGCGGGTGGCCATCTGCAGGTGACGTGGGCTGATTCTTGTCCCGTTGTTGTCACGGGCGGCATTTTTCCATCTACTCATAGGCTTCAGCAGCCTTTTTTCTCGCAGCGTCCTCGTTGGATAACGAATGCTCACCAGTGCACCCTCCAGTATGGTCGCACGCCTACTGCGTTGCTACAGCACATTTTGCTCTGTACAGAACTACGACTACCGTAAGACTGAATCAAATTTTCATTCAACGAAGTCAATGCGATACTAAGTGCATCAAAGGAGACGAACTTCAGTTATTGCCCCACAATAATTAGTTTTAATCAGTGCACGCTAGACGGATGATTTTCTTAACAGAAATGTTCCTAATTTGCTAGCCACTGCCAGCAACTAATCCGGTATGCACAACTAGGAACTAAAACGAACTCAAGTCTAGTCGGTCTCTGACGTGTCGCAATTCGGCTCGAATTATCCCTTCTAAAATTTCGTTCGATAGTTGTTCAACGGTCTTCGTAATATACTCCGGGACGCGGCGTAATTGAACTACAAACCGACTAAAGAAAAATTCAACCAAACAAACTATTTAGTTAATAAACTGATTTGGTCGTCCTGAAAAGGACGGATTTAATTGACGAGGGAGAAATAGTTTGCGATTCCCCTAGGGTTGTTTGTCTCGTCACGGGCGGCTTTTCCAGCCAACTCGTTGGCTTCAGCAGCCATGTCTCTCTCAGCGAGGTTGACAGGAGCATCGGCACCAACAGCCAACTGTACCAACGCCTTTATGCACTCCCGCTTCACTTAACTCAATTTTTGAGTACAATTGTGTGCTATCTCTTTTTCTCTCGCGGAAATGTTACTAAATGTTCGTAAGAAGCTGATCTAATCAAAAATTGAGTTGATCCACTGTTTAAAGAAAATTGAGTAGCACATCCTTGAGGGAAAAAGAGATAGCATACAATTGAACTCAAAAATTGAGTAGAAAGAAGCGAGAGTGTGGGCAACGACTGCTTGTCGGTGCACCATCCAAGGTGCTTGCTGCCGCTATCTGCGTGCGAACAGCCACTGCACAGCTCCACGACTGTTGTAAGACTGAGTCAAAATTTCCGCTAAGAGCTGGTATGTCATGGTGTCGGATGCTATTGCACAAAAGAAGGCGGTACCAACGAAGGCAATGTGATACAAATTACACCAAAGGGGACGAACTTCTGTTATTGCGCCACAATAATTAGTTTGAATTAGTGCACGCTAGACGGATGATTTTCTCAACAGAAATATGCCTAATTTACTTCCCACCAACAGCAACTAATCCGGTACGCATAACTAGGAACAATGGCGAACTCCACCACATTGATGTGTTGTAGTTTGGCTCGAATTATCCCTTCTAGACTTTCGTTCGTTTGTTGTTCAACGTTCTTTGTGGTATAATCAGAACCAATCAGAGCGTAGCGCAAATATGATGTCATTTTCGATCAATAGCTTCGTGCGTTCAGAAATTTGTGTGGGACGGGAAAAAGTTAGTTTGAAGAAGAAGAAGACATTTGTTACTCGTTTCCTATGACCTTGCTAGGGAAAACACATTTTTCAACCTGTTGATATGCAAATTTGTATGGGAGCAAAAGAAGGTCATTTTCAAATGAAAAATTGAACTACTTTTACTAATTGAACTTCATTTAAATTTTGATGCGAAAAATTTGTGAGTCTTCTTGATATAATGATGCATGAATGAAGTCATTCTGTTCAGTCAAACGAGAGTTATAAGCGTTCAAAAACCTTTCACTTTTGCGTAACGCTCTTATTTTTCATAATTTTGAAACGGCGCCCGGTATAGAAAAGAAAAACGTAGTCCTACGTTAAAACCTAAAACTAAGTACACTCTCACACACACTATCAATCACTCTCCACACTCACACACACACTACGATGAAAATCACTTATCTTATATACTACTAAAATAACTTATCTTTTATGTATCACGGATCTACTGCAGCTGGGCGACGAATGTGTGCTGCTGCTGCCGAGCGACGATGAGTGACCGCGTGTACCGTCTAAGCGTGGAGCTGAACGATCACGATGATGTTGCTGGTCGCTGGTAGTTGGTGGATGGAAGAATGCACGCTTCACACGATGGGCTGCTGGTATGCGTGCCGTATAGATGCGGAACAATATGGCTTCTCGATCGTGGCAATATTGCTAATTGCAATCAATGACGTTGTTGCACCACTTATCACACAATGTCCTCTTCTTCAGCAAACCAAGACTTATTTCACTCACGACGATTTCACTGGCGATTTATAAAAACTGATACTGAAGACTGTAAACAACTCGTAAAAAGCTTCCAAAGCAACGGAAAGCGGACCGAACGAACTGAACCGTTCGCTTGTTCACTGGGCAATGAAAGTAGGCATTGTGAAAACGAACATTCTGAATGCGTTTATTTTGCATTGGAAAATAACAACTGTGAACTGTGCACTGGCTGTACCATCTGTCAAAACAATCAAACTTCTACTCAACGTTGGAGAGGGGTTCGGAGTATTGATTCTACCCAGGAAATCGTTTTCAAATCAGGTCACCATTTTTCTTCCAAATTTGGATCAATTGAGTGGTGTAAACTCGAACTTCGCTGGCTCTTTGAAGATTCTAGGTAATGACCATGGAAAAATCATACTTTTTTGTTTTAATGCATACACTTGTAATGGATTCAGCATAAGGAACGAATAGGCAAAATTTCCGACTGGTTCAAGATATAACGGAATGAACAGGTTATTTATAATACTGCAAACGGATTTGGATGAAGGTGAGGGAGAAATGTTGAAATTAAAAATACATCTTTTAATCATTTTGAGTTTGGTTCCAGTATTGTGCTCAAGCATTTTGGGAATACGAAGTGCAAATGAACGGCAGTTTGTTTTTGAAGAAAATATGCGGATGAGTCAAAAAAGTTTCGTAACTCTGTGTGGCATGCTGGCTCGTGAAGGAAGACACTGTGTTACGAAGGGGTGTTCCTTGAGATAAGCGGATTGAAAGTGTGGTATATTCCTTGGACTCATCCGCAGAATACCAAACAGTCACCAATTTATTGGGAGCTGGCAAGTCCACTGTGTGTGAACTTTTTCTGGAGTTTTGCACAGAAGTAAGAAATGTAATGCAACCAATTTGTAATGCAACTTTTACAAGAGAAAAAGCAAAAGAATTTGTTTTCGGATTCGAGAAGCTTGAATTTCCCCAATGCCTTAGTGCCATAGGTATGTACAGATTATCTCGTCTCGTTTGACGCTTATCTTCAACGATAAGTTCGCAAATGACTCAAGAAATAGCCGTGCCGAAGACACCGAAACGATTTAACTTAAACGCGTAGTTCTATTTCGGTTTTTGCCCACTTTTCACGATAATTGATTGCGCAACGTATGACAAAATTATGATTTCGTTCTAAGTATCCTGCCAATATATATTACCCTGGGCTCTTGCAAAACCTTGTGGTAGCTTAACTTCAATTGCCAGGTCCCAGGGCTGGTCATTTTGGAAAGAAGCACACAAGTGTTCCCAGATCAGTAGAAATGCAACTCAAAAATGCTGCTGAAGTTCCTTCTGTAGTTTTCATCGATAATCATTATGATTTGGAGATGGTGATCGATGGTCAAATACAGTATTTGCAAATTGTTGAAATATTGCATTTGTTCATTTAAACTCTGAACTTTGAACTTTGAAAATGCTGAAATAGTTTATTATCACAAATCATATCATTTTTGGAAGCATTACCATATAACGGAGCTGTTACATTATTCATCTCATGATCCATTATTCATACCTTTCGGAAATGTAGTATGTATGATGTATGATGCATGAATCAATTGATTTATTTATTACTAGCTGAACCCACTGCTACGCTTGCAACTTAATGAAATAAAAAGTAATATAATTAGGACATTTATGGTTTTCTTTTTCAAAATAAGTTTTTTTTTTTGAAAGACCAGGGGTTCAAACTTCTATCGAAACATGCTTCTTACCCGAGAAATACACGTTTTGTGTATAAGTAGCCTTGATAATTCTCATGTTCGGTAATATAAATTTGTGTTTCATTTGTATGGGAGTCCTCCCTTCCAAAGAGGGGTGGTTTCTCAAACCACTATACAATCATTGCCTTCAAAACCCCCCACATGCCAAATTTGGTTCCATTTGCTTGATTAGTTCTCGAGTTATACACAAATTTGAGTTTCATTTGTATGATAGCACCCTTCCCCTTTCAGAAAGAGGAGGGGTCTTGAACCACCATAGAAACCTTCTTGCCTTCAAAACCCCTCACATGCCAAATTTGATTCGACTTACTTGATTAGTTCTCGAGCCATGAAGAAATGTTTGTCTCATTTATATGAGAGCCCTCTTTCCTGAGAAAATAGGTGTCTCAAACAATCATAAGAACCTTTCCCAGCCCCAAAAACCCCATCAAACAAATTTTCACGTTGGTCGGTTCAGAATTTTCCGAGTCTATAAGGGTCTGATAGACAGACAGACAGAAATTCATTTTTATGTTTATAGAAATCTAGCCTCCAAAAACCCCCATATGCTTAATGTGGTTTCATTTACTTGATTGGTTCTCGAGTTATGCAGAAAGTTGCGTTTAATCTGAATGGAAGCCCCCCCCCCCCCCTTCCAATGGGGCGGGGTATTGAACTGCCAAAGAAACATTTCTTGCCTCCAAAAACCTCCACATACCAAATTTGGTTTCATTTGCTTCATTGGCTCTCGAGTTGTGCTAAAAATTATGTTTCATTTTTGTGGGTGTCTCCTCTTCCAGAAGGCGGAGAGGTCTCATACTACCTTAGACTCATTTATTTCCTTCAAAAACCTCCTGATGCAAAATTTGGTTCCATTTGCTTGATTTGTTCTCGAGTTATGCAAAAATTCGTGTTTCATTTGTATGAGAAAGCCCTCTTTCTGCGAGCGGAGGAGTCTCAAACCACAATAGAAACATTTTTTGCCTTCAAATACCTCCACCTGCCAAATGTGGTTTCATTTACTTGATTAGTTCTCGAATTATGCAGAAATTTGTGTTGCATTTGTATGGAAACCTCCCTACCGCCCCTTCCAGATGGCGGAGGGGTCTCAAACTACCAAAGAAAAATTTCTCTCCTCCAAAATTTGGTTTCGTATGCTTGATTAGCTCTCGAGTTATGCACAAGTTTGTGTTTCATTTGTATGAGAGCCCCCTTCTTATAGAGGGCGGAGGGATGTCGAGTCATTCCCGAGAGTTAGAAACAGATCTTGGCCTCAAAAACCTCCATTTGCCAAATTTTGTTCCATTTACTTGATTAGTTCTCGAGTTATGCAGAAACTTCTGTTTCATATGTATGGGAGCTTCCCTTTTAAGAGAGGGGAGGGGTCTCAAACTACCATAGAAACATTGTTTGCCACCAAAAACTTCTGCATGCTAAATTTGTGTTCTTTTACTTGATTATTTGTTGAGTTATGTAGAAAAGAGTGTTTCATTTGTATGGGAGCCCCCCTTTCCAGAGAAATGCCCCCCTTTCCAGAGAAACCATCATAAGATCCTTTCCCGTCCCCAAAAACTTTTTCATACAAAATTTCACGCTGATCAGCTCAGTAGTTTTCGAGCCTATGAGGTTCAGACAGACAGACAGACAGAAATCCATTTTTATATTTATAGATCGATTAAGTTTGCATACATTTAACAACAAATAAAAATAAATAAAATTAACAATAAACAAAAAGTTAGAAATCAGATGGTTAAGCGTCAATTGTTTGTTAGCACGAACTAAAAGGTGATGAGATGAAAATGGAGAATTGGTAACCCTAGATAATATACTTGTTTCGAGTTTTTTTTTATGATGAGGCGATTTTGCTTATATAATTCCAGCAACATAGTCTTGAAGAAAAATACAGTTTTAGAACACGCGTCAGTAATGAACGATGTGTTAAGTCTTCAAGAAGTAGTTTTTGTAAAGAATTCAAAACAAAAACCGCGAAACTGGATAGAAAATCCATGACTCCAACAGTCCAGGAAACGGAAGATTAAGTCAACATGCCGAACGAGAAAAGAAGCGTTAGACGTAATTTAAAGCTAACCAGATATTTTACTAGATTCCATTCCGAACATAACAAAAATTAACTGCTTTTCACCGTTATTCACTTCTTTTTTTCTCCCTACAGCTTTACACACCAACAATTCTCTCACCCCAACCAAATCCCGTGGGCAGCGATGTAATATTATTGTTCACCTCTAGTGTGCACTTATAGTGTATCCTGCAAAATTCAAAACCCCCGTAGCAATGTTGCGAAGCCTATTCAACTATTCCCTGGTGTATTATGTAAGGTATGAGTTCTTGAACTCAGACCGATGACATGGCGCCATGCCCCCTTATACATCAATAAAATAAAATCATATAGAAGAATAATATAATAAACAATAAAAACAAAATTGAATTTCAGATATCGCTTCATGTTCACTGTGTCCAATATATTCTCATGCAAAATCAAACTCTATTTATTTCAAATCGGTAATCCAGATGTTATTGATATCTTTACACATTATATTGCAGTATAATACTGATCAACTACAGCATATGTTTTGGAATAACACCGCCTTTAACCTTCTTGATCAGCTCCAGACGTTTTTTCGAAACCCTCACAGGTGGCAAGCACGACTTCCATGGACATTTCGTCCCAAATTCGTTTGATTACGGGTTTGAATTGGTTCATTTTAGAGGTCCTGTGGTCATTTATCTTCGCCAGCATGGATACGAAATAATCCAAGGAATTCAGATCTGGTGAACTGGGAGACCATTCATTCTTGTCCAAAAAGTCGGTCAAATTTTCTCGGCATCAGCCCTGAACGAAACTTGCAGTATTTCATGGTGCTCCGTCCTGCTGAAATACAAAGTGATCATCTCCAAACGTCTCTTGTACATATGGCTTGTCAACTTTCTCAAAAACTCCCGTTTTATAATATACGGCATTCACGTTAACTCCTTTTTCAATGAAAACCAGTGGTATTTGCCTCGCTTGCCCCAATTCCTCCTCAAACCATCACTGACGCAGCACTTTGGAACCGTGGAATATTCCTATCACTCTCTAGGTCGTTCTGGACATTGTGGGATTGTTGCAAGACGAATAACTTTTCGTCGGAAAAGATAAATTCTTCCCCACCGTGCCGCGACATCAACAGACTTGCTCTTTCGAGTCGTTTCTGCTTGGAAGGTTCCGAAACTCCGTGAACCTTTACGTTTCTTGAAAGCTTGGAATCCGGGAGGTCATTTTGCAGTATATATTGTGCATTGATGATCTCGAAACATTCAGATCTGCGGCCATTTCACGTACAGAGCGCTGTGATTTTCGTCTAATCCGTTCCTGACCAAGGTTCTCATCTTGGCTTATTACTATGTATCATACTGCTGATTTTTAATCATCCGATTGAACTCATATAGGGTGCGGGACATATTCTCACCACCAATCGCTATTACTCAACCGTACAACAACCAAATGACGTCTGTTCATGAATAGTTCCACATACATAGACACTAGTCATGTATATCAAAAAACAAATCATTCAGCTTCAATACGGCTCAGCAATAGCGGTTGGCGATAGGAATTGGTCCATTGCCGAATTAACCCGCACCCTATGCTGACGAAATGAAACATAGGGCGCTCCCATACAAATGAAACACTAATGTATGTATGTATGTATGTAGGAAGCCACCATCCTAGCGTGGGCCTTGCCCTGCATGCGGTTCCACTTAACAGAAAGATCATGCTTTGTTACCGTTCTAAATTCAACATACTGCTGTATGAAGGGCCAAAAAGGGTTGGGCAGGTCCGTAAGCAGAGACACTTACGCGAAACTTGCGGGAATAAGAGAATCTCCTTCCAGCAATATGATCCAATAAAACGAATAACAAAATACGCAATTCAATTAGGCTTTCCACTAGATGGTTTGTTTGAGAAGGGCACGTCAAATTCATTACAACTGTTGGAGTGGAATGTAGCAATCATGAATGATAGACACATCCCCTCCTAGACTCCGGTTGGCCATCCACTCCATTGTCCAATTGAAACTTCAATGATGCCCTGATGCACCCTCCCATCCCAGTATTTATGTTTTAAATCAAGGAAATATAATCAGGTTCATGCAATATATATCAAATATGAAATATATAAATGAAATAAGTATATATCAGGAGTATGTAATTTGAGACGGAAAAATTGATAGCCTGTTCTGTATGTTTTCAAAACTGTATACCTTGCTTGTCGAAATTTCCGTTCTGCTGGTTCTTGGGAGCAATAACATGTATTAGTTTGCACTGCACCCCGAAGCAACCTAAACATAAAATCATATATGATGAAACATGAATGTATTCAATTAATAATATCTATGAATAAATATGATATGTAAGAAAGTTTAAATATATAAAACGAAAATACATGTACATGTATACAACGTTGAAATTCCACATCCTGAAAATTTAATATGATAATAAGTAATATAAAATGATATGATGAAAATAATAAGATATTATAATATAAATACTAAATAGTATACATTTTGAAATAGTAAACATGTATGTACAAAATACATCAGACATCCATTGGTTTCTCTCTGAAAAGAAAAATCAGGTAGGCCCTAATATCTCAAATGTCCTGGAAAAGCTGAAAAACAGGTTAAATCATCACCATTATCATAGATAATATCATATCATTTAATATCTCAACATAAAATAATCTGACGTTATAATGTAAAATAAAAATACGAGCAAGCCAGTAAACTATAGTAGAATATATATCCGTAACTTAGCTGGTCATCGAAAGACTTACGCTGTTGCAGCTTCGATAAAATTAATATCTATTAAGAATTTGTTTTCACAGTTATAGTCAAATAACATAATAAGTGTAAGTATAATATATATATATCTGTTATCCACTGGTTTGTAACTGAAAAAACAAAGATTAGATATGTTTTAATATCCTAATAGTCTTTGAAAAGCTGAAAACAGCAAACAATTATGAGAAATAAATTTTACATAAGCATGAATAATGCTTAAGTAAAACCAGACAAAAAAAAAAAGTCCGATAACTCTTATTGGTCGGGATCTATAAATGATAAAGGGAAACAGGAAAGCAATGATTATAAATTATAAAGTTTTGGTGAATAAGGGAAATGCTTTTTTGAATAGAATTTGTCGTGTATAATGCTTCCCACATTTTTTTTCAGTGAAAATGGCATAGAATATAGATAAAATAGCGAAGGGTTGTTATAGTATAAAATGATAATACCAATTTTATCGCTGCGACCATTTCTTAGATCTATTGTGATATATTCCCCGTTTTGATGTTGCTATATCAGTATCACTATTATGTGGAGCGATCGACATGGACTGACTCAAAGCAATTTCCCAGCCAGGTTTTACATTCCGAATAAAACGCACTACTTGTCTGGGCACTGCGTTCCAAATATCAAAGGGTTCTGCAAGCCCCTTTTCCAGAAATGTACGCCTTTTATTAAAGATTGCTGTACAATAACATAGCAGGTGTTGAGAGTCTTTCTTTTCTGGGTGGCACATATCCTCTTAAAGTTTTCCTATTAGCTTCAGGTGATATTTGCATGGACAATGCCCTGTTATTAAATCAGTGTAAGTACTGAGATCATTCTTTGATAATTCAAGAATTTTGCGAGTCATTGAAAGGTTCGGATTTATGAACCGTTTCACTTGCCTAGCAATGTGTGTATTGTTCCAGTTGGTCTCCACTTTTATTTTATCCCATTTCTTGAGCTCCATCCGAAGAGAACAGGCAGACACTCCACAGAATGGTGCTGGTTTTATGAATTGTTGCGATGATCCGCGTCTTGCTAACATGTCGGCTTTTTCATTCCCTGGAATTCCGCAGTGGCCGGGAACCCAATATATGTAAACTTGGTTTCGACAGGCCAATCTTTTAAGTGACATAGCACAGTACCATACAAGTTTAGAATTAAATGTTGTTGATCTTAGAGCATTCAGTATTGCTAGACTATCAGACATAATATAGATATTTGAATGTCTATATGTCTATATTTCTGCTTGAAACACGGTTGGCCATTTAACCATTGATATTGAGACATCTTCTCCTGGACCAGTTACCCCTGCTCACACAAGATTGTCAATTTTGAACCGTCTGTATAGAAGACGATTGATCCTGAACGAATATTTGGCCCTCCATTTTCCCACAGATCACGACCAGGATTTGTCACATTGTATATGGGACTGAAGTGATATTTTTTCTACATCCAGTCTTAATGTTTTCTCCGATGTCCAATAAGATAATCATGTCCAATTAATGCGCTTCCTTCAGCTTCTAATTGAACAAGTTGATGCAACGGAAGCATATAAAGCAGAGCATCTAGTGCCATACTCGGTGTGCTGCTCATTGCGCCCGTTATTGAGAGAGCATTCAGTCTTTGTAGCCTTCCCTGTTTATTTTGAGTTGATTTATCTTTGGTTTTTGGCCACCAAACCAAATCTGCATATATGTGGTATAGGTTATTCGGGGTCTTACAATCGTTAAATAAATCCAGTGGATCATTTTTGGTTTTAGTCCCCATATCCTAATAAATGTTTTTTTACTTATCCAAAGAGCATTTGTAGCCATACTAACAACTTACTCTAGCTGTGGATTCAATTTAGTTTGCTGTCAAGAGTTACACCCAGGTACTTGACTGTGTGTGAAAGTTTTAAAGGTGTTCCTTTCAGTTTTATTTCTATGATAGAAAATTTCCTTTTTCGGGTGAACGGTACAATAGTAGTTTTCAAAGGGTTTATATTACTCTCGTCTTGCTCTCTCTCTCTCTCTCTCTCTCTCTCTCTCTCTCATTTATTTCAGTGCCAATATAAAACTTTCGAGGGATTTTTCAGTAGAGATCGAAACTCAACAGTGCTGGCTAGCATACTCTACAAATAATATAATGTAAAACGTTAAGCTGTTTGAAACATAAATGAGAAAGTAATCAAAGGAGTGTCTCTAGATGTTAGATTCGCCCTTATGAAAAAAGTCGCTAGATATGATGTCTTTGGAAGATATAATCTAAAACATAAGTAGAAATTAGAAGAAAAATTAGTGTTCTCCACATAACTCCACCTACCTTTGCTTATCCTCGACGGATACGCGTATTTCGTCAACAATGTGCAGACTTCTTCAGTGTCTCGTACTAATAACTCGACTTGTACTTAGTACGAGACACTGAAGAAGTCTGCACATTGTGAGACGAAACTACGCGTATCCAGTCAGATAAACAAAGGTAGTTGAAACTAAATGGAGAACACCAATTTTTCTTCTAATTTTGCAACTACAAGTATTCACTAAACAGCTCAAACCCTCTAGGATTTAAAAATAAGATTTATCTTTTGGTTTTAATGGTGACTAGAGTGTCCTTTGTGTTCATAATTAAAAAAAAATATTCTAATCCTTTAGTGGGACATGTAGTCCTACAGAATCGTAGTTAATTTAATTTAATGAAACTTTGTTGAAGAAAATTAACTTCTATTTTATCTACGTATCGTTTGATGATAGTTTTTCTAACTTTCCTTAGGGTTAGACTTAAAAAACAGTGTTTTGCTCTAATTTTTATATTTTAATTTGAATGAAATGAAAGAAACTTTGTTACGATGGCTTTTAGGGCATACAATTCTGCACATTTTGAAGATACAAAATAGTTTACAGTTTTGTATAAAAAAAATGTAGACGTTGCAATGTAAACAAAAAAACATCTCATGTCTGACTCCCTTATTTGCAAATATTTGCAAACAAGGAATACGTGAACGAAAAAAACAAACTTCCATCTACAAGTTCAATTCAAAATCGTTTGTCCCCTTCTGGAGAAAACCCCATTTTAAAAATTGTAGTGTTGGATTTTTTCGCATAACTTTCGATCAGCAACATCATCAATTATCATCAAAAGCGTAAAACATGCGTTTTTTATGATAATGATTTATTTTTATACTTACCATTTATTTATTAACATTTATATTACAGACAAACAGACATGACACTTTGAACATTTTCCACTACTAATTATACAGCCTTATTCTGCGTGGCGTGTGAGTCGACACGACTCGCTCTCACACGCGAGGTGACAACTGTCGCCTCGGGTGAGGTGACTCTCTGTGCAAATCAAATGGAGAGTCACCTCACACGAGCGACAACGTCACCTGCATGTAAGAGCGAGTCGTGTCGACTCACCCGCCACGCAGAATAGGCTGAATGACTTCTGATACTGACCATGCATCGAACCCTAGTCGTAATCAATTCAAACTCTAGAACATCAAATAGAAAATGCTAATTCACATATATGGAAACTAATCATGTTTTCCTTATTCCAAGCTCAAGCTTGGTGGGTCAATCCGAGTATTGTGAAGACACAAGACATAAAATGACCCTGCCCTTCGGTTCAGAAAGGGGTATGGGTGCGCTCTGCCGAGTTGGTCGCGGTAGATTTCATGTGTGAATAGCCACAAATGCCACATCAACGTTCAAAAGTGCAAGAACCAAATGGACAGCTTGTAATGATCACTTGAAGATGCGATGGGGGATCATTGCCCTGATATTCCCAAATGTAGCATGTGGTAAAATGTTTCTTGTATTCTTTCTCTACTTTCTCCTGATCTCTTCCCTATCCTATGAACACGAGTAATACCATATGATCCAGCCATGTCCAAACACTACACTGCACGCCGGGCTTTTTTTTTAACTCTTTCTAGGTGCTCTAACTACTACCGTAATTTATCAACCTTAATTGTTAAAATATATACTAATTTTGTTTACATTGTGCATGCCTTAGCAGTTCGGTATTTTAAACAGGTTTTAATGCCTGCGTGTCAGTATAACAATAATAATCTTAAAACTAAAAACAAACTAACATTAATTTTAACTAAGCATAAATGGAATTAATCATTGCAAATGAAGATTGCAACGATTTTTGTCTGAAATTATTAATTATCCCATACAAATGAAACACTAATTTCTACATAACTCGAGAACTAATCAAGCAAAAGTAACCAAATCTAGCATGTGTGAGTTTTTGAAGGCATGAAAGGTTTCTATGGTAGCTTGAGAACCCTCCCCTTCTTAAAAGGAGGGGGAAGGCTCCCATACAAATAAAACACAATATTCTGCATAACTCGGGAGCTAATCAAGTAAACGGAACGAAAATTAGCATGTGGTGGTTTTTGAAGACAAAAAATGTTTCTATGTTGGTTTGACACCCCTCTCCATCCGAAGGGGGGTGTGGGGGGGGGGGTTGGCTCCGATACAAATGAAATACAATATTCTGCATGACTCGAGTACTAATCAAGCAAATGGAACCAAATTTAGTATGTGGTGGTTTTTGAAAACAAAAAAATGGTTCTATGTTGATTTGAGACCCCTCCCCTTTCTGAAAACAAATCCCATACAAATGAAACGCAAATCCTTGCATAACTCGAGAACTAATCAGGGAAATGGAATCAAATTTGGCATGTGCAAGTTTTTGAAGGAGAGAAATGTTTTTATGGTGATTTGTGACTCTTCCGCCTTCTGAAGGGGAGGAGGGGGGGAGGCGTTCAAACACAAATTTCTGCAGAATTTGAGAACTAATAAAGCAAATGGAATCAAATTTGGCATGTACATTTTTTTGAAGGAGAGACATATTCCTATGGTAATTTAAGACGCCTCTGCCCTCTGAATGGGGGGGGGGGGGGGGTCGCATAGAAAGAAACGCAAATTTTTGCATAACTCGAGAACTATTCAAGTAAATGAATCAACATTTGGCATGTGGGGGTTATAGGACGCAGGATTTTTATATGTATTAAAATGAATTTCCGTCTGTCTGACCGAAGTAAAAATATGTATGCAGGGAATTTTGGGGCTAGGGAAGGTTTTTATGATTGTTTGAGACCACTTCCGCTTTGGGGCTAGGGAGAGGGCTCATATACAAAAGAAACATAAATTTATGCATAACTTGAGAACGTAATCAAGATAATGGAATCAAAATTGGTATGCGGGGTTTTTGAATGCAAGAAATGTTTCTATGGTGAATTCAAACACAAATTTCAACCAAACCTGAGCATTATCCATCATCGGGATCAGCTAGTTAATTATAAAAATCATGAAGTTTCAACCGTCAAAAGGCATGTTCCGTCAAAAATCCGTATTTGTCCCCTCCTGAAGAGTTCTCCCGGGGCATCCGGGTTGTTCCGGAATGGTCAATATGGTCATTGGTCAATTTAGGGATAGTAGTAGACTATTCATTTAAAAAAATATGAAGTATGAGCCGGCGAAGAGCCTGAACCGATGAAAATTTGTATCTGTCGTTACCTCACAAATCGTGGCAAAACATGTCTTCTTGCGGCACAGTTTCAATCAAAAAGGTAAAAAAGGCAATACTAATCAGAAACTTAAATAGGCTCTAATAGGCATTTTGACGATACACAACACTTTCGATATGGTTATATAAAGATTCCGCAATTTAAATTTGAAATCAGGGTCAATATGACTCAAACCACCATATTCCTAACTGTTGCGAAGGAATACTTTCAGAGGTCTTGTAGCAGAAACTCACAATTGGTTGGAGTATGTTCAGCTCGAAGCTAAAATAATATTCTTTAATTAGGTCTCAATCCATCATTATCATTCAGTTTTTTGTTACTTACATTTTAGTCTCCGATAGTTTTCAAAATACAATCACTTCGCTAACAGAGATTCAGATTATAATTAAGACTATAATAAAGTTTAATTTAGCAAGTTACAATATATAATTTCAATTAAATTCACCTCCTAATTCGTAAATAATTCACTTTCGATTTCAAACCAAAACAATCGTTATCTATCTTCTCCACGTATTATCTACCTACACTAACAACTTTGCCCGTCAACGTCGCGTCGCGCATGTCAGTTTGACCGTTGGGCTTAGGTGTGTTCATTCGACAGGGGTGCATCTAGGGCTGTTGCGGCGAACACTAACAAAATTTTAACACCCAAGGAAGATTAAGCGTAATCATCGTAAAGATTAAGAGCAACACATGCAAGCGTCCAAAAGAACATAAGAATGGGTTGAACAATCGAGAAAGTAAATTTAATTAAACGCACTTTTTTTGCGTTCCGGTTTCGGGAGACAGAAATAAAATCTGATTTTCAAAAAGGTATGTTTTCATACAATGCGTTTTAATTTAGTCCAGCTAGTTCTGGCTGCATTTAGTTAATTTTGTATGATAGCCATCATTATTAGGCAACAACTTTAATTGGTTTTATTTTTTATAACTAACTATAAAAACTATCGAGATCAATATTAAAAGTATACATAACAAGAACTTTAGAAAAATTTCCATTTGTTTAGACTTTAAGTTATTGAAAACTAGTATTAAGTAGTTCAGTCTGAACGATTGTTTATATATTGAAGACGGTGATAATAAATAAATAAATAATTGAAAACAAATTTGGTTTGCATAGTTGCAATCTAAATCCAATAAAACTAGACAGAGTAGTGACCATTTAAAATTAGACAACACTTCCTATTGACAGTGTTTGCAATTTGCATTCCAGGTTTATAAACATAGACGCGAGTCTTACGTCGATTCTAAAGTTAATCGCACAACTTGCACTTCCCAACCAACCAACATTCACAGAGCCCCATCAAATCGATTCCAGCAATCTCATAAATCCCTCATCCATCAACGGCTGATCCACCTTATGCATGTTAAATCCCTTTCCCCAGCCATCAGACGATCGTGAAAATGTAACAATTGACCATCGATAAACAATCTAATTCGTTTCACAGATGACTGACTATACACTTCTCTATTTGACTATACCAGTATTAAAAAACAGCACACTGAATATAACAGATGACGATCCGCAAATAGAATATAAAATGTCCCTTCCAGTGGCGGGATAAAAATGTTTAATTCCCACTGATTTATTGGTCAAATATGTCGCTGTTTAGCTGTGGGATTTCCCGGTGGACTCGTCGTCGTGTTTCTCTCTCTCTCCGCACAGACAAATCAGCTTCTTTATATTTCGTCGGAAAATTTGCACTTTTGTGTACGCCACCACTTTCATCGACCTCGTCGGGGATGTGCGGTAATAAATATCGGTCTTCTGTGCGGCATCGAGAGTCCTCAGCAACTAGTATCGATCTCGGCGTTTCTCTATCCGGGTTGAACGGTCCAATTGAAGAGGTAACAAGGGAAATGATAATCCAAACAGTTTCGTACTTTCCCTTTGTTGGTTCCATCCGTGAGGCACTTCTGTCGGAGGAACTTGCTGAAATGAAGAACGATGGTGGTCGTTGAAAATTGATGTCAATTCGGATTGCCCTCTCCGAAAAGAAGGCGAAAGCCACCCTAGCTTGAATCCTCCTTCGGTAGGTGCTTGTTAAAATCCATCCAGTAGGATACCCTAGCAATGCTGGCAGTCGTTAAGGGAGAGGGTAAAACCGAGACACAGATCATGTGTATTAAACTGTTGACAAATGACAAGCAATAATGTGAGGTCGCGTTGGGAGTGTTGTACAGAGGGAGAGAGGAAAAAATACGAGAGTTAACAATGGGGTGGCGTTTCAGGTTGTTTTGTGCTCTGTTGGTGAATAAGCCAGGGATACTTTAATCCAAGGGGACGCAATTACAAAACCCGGGCGCACATGTCATCCCAAGGCTAGGGGGAAAGTCGCTTGTATCTATGTACATACATACTTCTGCGACGGAGTGATTTGACTGATTGCCAATAATTGCGGTGAAGTCCCAAAGAAAGACCAAAGGAAAGCATTTTTCTCGCTCGTTTTAAGCTGTTTGACAAATTTGTCAAATTATTTTGCCATGTGCAAATATTTAACATTCATCAACCGGTGAGAGAACCTTGGCACCACGACGACGGTTCCATGCCCTCCGGGTTTCTCCCCTCGTCTTCGGTGTTGAGGTTGCTTCCCAGAACGACAAATGGAATGTTTTTCGGGAAACGGCACATCAAAGTAAATAGAAAACGGTCGGGAAATGCAAACACTGAGCTAGAAATTCTGTGTGACCTAGTGAAAAAGCATAGGAATCTCTTTCTCTCGAATACTCAATGAATAGATGAATGGTGAAGAGGGTCGTTGTCGTCGCTTGAAAGCTTTTTGCTGCAAGTAAAATAGAACGCAGAGCTCTCTCACACACAGTTTGTGTCACAAATGGAAATCGACCGAATTTGCTGCCAGGCTCCTGACGGGCTTGATTTTGACAAAAAAAAAATGAAGAAATTTGCCTAAATCAACAGCCTTCCCAGAGAAGGGATGGGGGCTCGGCTGGTTTAAGAGTATTTGAAAAGGACTCTTCCATAACTACTCTGCCCACTGGCCTTGAAAGCAAACTTTAAAGATGTTAAGTTGAAGGAAAGTTTTCCGGGTAGTGCCTTGGAAAAGGAAGAGCTCTGATTTAAGGTTAATGTTGAAGATGTTGATTGTGGGTTCTCCCTTGGCTCAGTTGGTAAGGACATAGCTATAAAGCAATACCATGCTGGAGGTGGCTGGGTTCGATTCCCCGGGATGTAGGAACTACCTGGGGCATAAAGTTTATAATTGGGGTAATTTAAAAAAATAATGATCCCTTTATACTACTTCAGTGGGACGTTCAAAAAAACAATTTCGCTAACGATTCCAAAATATTCGTAAATTCCGACTAGAATATAGTTATTGGGAATCCGTACATGTTGCGCTAGAACGCTCTGTGATCGTTGCCAGCAATTTTTGACAACTTACACACTCACTCTGAAAATCTAACTTGGTCAGGTATGACAATCACAAACATGTTTAATTTCATCAAAATTACCGTGCGGGATATGGTTTGACGTATTTGCGAGTGGAACAGCGTAGCCCGAGCTGCTCAAACGGAGCGTCAAAGAAACTGTCTAAGGGCATCGAAGCAAACACTGAACTGTCAGATAATGGAAGTGTTTGTCGAAAACAATACGATAGACTCGAAGTTTTTGGGAACGTAGGAGTAAGACGACCATCTTGGGAGGTAAGACGCATAGTGTACTGATTTACTAATACTGCATTAATTATTAAAAATCATTAAATTACCTATCATAAGTGTTCTGATTGCTGTTTAGATCATTTTGGGCTACTCTGTTGGAAAGTACTGTTCAAGATGTCAAAAAATAGGGGTGTTATTTATAGAAGTCCAGTCGAGCAAAATTGCACATTACAGAAGCCGACTATATCTGATCGACTCGGTAACGGAACTCGACTGTCAACTGTTATGTTGAAAGATTTCACAAAGTCATTGAAATATTACACCATGCAATAATTCAGGACTTCCATTACCTTAGTTGTTATTTTTGACATTCGAAGAATGTCCAATACATTAATGCTTTTGTTATTTTGTAAACCTTATTAGAAATCGGCTTCAAAGTTGAAAATCTGAATATTTTTCGGAGAAAGTTATTTACTAAAATGTGGGCAGTCATCGATCTCTTTTGATAGATTTTATATCGAAACTATCTGACCTTTTGGTAAAACCTCTGAACTTTTTCCTGAGCTTCTGTTCTCCTAAGTGGGATTTTTTTCTTCATTGAGGATAACTGTTTTAAATTTTTGATTGATGAACTTTGGAAGAATTTTTAAAAACTTCTTTGATAAGGCAACTTTGCAACTTTGATGCGACTTTGATGCGAACTTCTAAGAACTTCTTTTCTTCACTTCTCTGAACTTCCGAATTTTTTTTTTAACTTTAGAAAATTTATCTTACCGGCGAACCCACATGCCAAAAAAAGGTCATTGAATCGATCAATTCGATGGGCAACCAAATCTGTCAAACGAGGTGAGATGAAAACCGATGAACTGTATTTTTTTTAACGCGTTTGTAGCTTAGGTCATAATAAGATTTGGTCGGTTGAGGAGATGGTGGAGGTGTTTACTATAGTTTAATATGGCGTTATGGGCAATGGATATTATTACGTTCATTGAATGAAGTTTGTATAGGCTGCTTCGATAAGTCTTCAATGATTATTTCTTGAATTTCAGGGAAGTTTTCTCCTGATTTTCTGCGAAACTCCCAGATGAACTTCTGGAAAGTTCCCTACGTTGGTAAGTTTTGTCATAAACTGCTGAGCAGTCATTCCCGAATTTTTGAAAATTCACGCTAAAATTCGGAATAGTTTCTTCCAGACTTTCTGAAAAGTCTGAGCAGGGAAATTGCTTTCGGAAATTCTCATAAATCCTAATCTGAACATCGAGGATTTTTTTTTCAAAACATCGGGAAGTTCTCTCTGAACTAAATTGACTAGGTTAGTCTCATCCTAAAACTCAAAGAAGCTCATTTCTGAACTTTTGGAAAGTTTACCTCGAACTTCGTGGATATTTGTTCTTGAATTCATTAGATACCCCTGCTTAAACTACTAAGAAGTGTTCCATATACTTAACAGAAGTCCCTTCCTGACCACCGGAGAAGCATCTTTTTTTTTGAAGAGTTATTTTTTTGATTTTCTGGAAAGTCAGATCTTTTTACAGAAATCTGTGAAATTTTACCGAATTCTCATTAGCTGACGTTCGATTTAACTTTTGATAGTTATTCTAGCGATATATTGTGTGCACTCGCATCAAAACAGAGATATATCGCTAGAATAACTATCACAAGGCATCAGTGCACTATGGTCCAGATCACGAATTTACGAGGAAACATGCTCCTAGCGCCTAAACTTGAAACTTTACAGCAAAGTAATGTTCTACAACATGGTTTGTATCATCAAGGCCCATTTTTTGATGTTGATTAAAATTAGGGTGGTCCCCATTTTCACGGAAATACACATACTAACTTTTTTATTTGCAGAAATAGACGTTTACATCCTTTTACAAAGTTGTAGCGCAAAAAATTTCATGGAATTTTTATTAAGAAATTTTTTTTGTACCTGAAAAATTGACCGATTTAGAGCAATTTTCTCTCATCAACTTAGGGTGCACTATAAAAAATTGATTTTTTGCCCTTACTTTTTTATTTCAATTCCCACCGTTAAGTTGTGTTGGAACGAGTTTTAGAACTTTTAAAGACGCGTACTTTGGTATACAAATTTTGCCGCTAGCTTCAATAAATCAATAGTTATTGAAGTTTTTCTTAAAAAAATACGTCCTTTTTAAATGTTGATTTTTATGATTGGGGCAAACACAAAAATATTTAAAGACGTCATTTGAAAATAAAATTTATATTGTTTAACATATGTGAAAACTAGAGATATGTTATTTCTGTATCTTGAGAAAATTACATTTGAATCTGGGATGGTTTAAGAAGAAAAACTTCAATAACTATTGATTGGTTAAAGCTAATGGCAAATTTAATACATCAAAATACGCGCCTTTGAAAGTTCTACAACTCTTTAGATTAAAATTTGACGATGAAAATTGAAATAAAAAAGTTAGGACAGATAATCTTTTTTTTTTGGTACACCCTAAGTTAACGAGGGAAAAGTTGCTCTAAATTGGTCAATTATTAACCTTAAAAAACATGGTGGTGAAACTTGAAATAAAAACGTATTCCTATTTTTTTATGTTGATAAAAGTTAGGGTGGTCCCCATGTTTACGGAAATGCAATAACAAATTTTTTTATTCGCAGAAATAGACGTTTACATTCTGAGGCAAAGTTGTAGCGCAAAAAATTTCATGGAATTTTTATTAGAAATTTTTTTTTGTAGCTTGAAATCTGACCGATTTAGAGCAACTTTTCCCTCGTCGACTTAGGGTGTGCCATAAAAAAAGTTTTTCTGTCCTAACTTTTTTATTTCAATTTTCATCGTCAAATTTTGTTCTAAAGAGTTGTAGAACTTTTAAAGGCGCATTTTTTGATGTATTAAATTTGCCATTAGCTTTAACCAATCAATAGTTATTGAAGTTTTTGTTCTAAAACCATCCCGGATTCAAATGTAATTTTCTCAAGATACAGAAATAACATATCTCTAGTTTTCACATATGTTGAACAATATAAATTTTATTTTCAAATGACGTCTTTAAATATTTTTGTGTTTGCCCCAATCAAAAAAATCAACATATAAAAAGGGCGTATTTTTTTAAGAAAAACTTCAATAACTATTGATTTATTGAAGCTAGCGGCAAAATTTGTACACCAAAGTACGCGTCTTTAAAAGTTCTAAAACTCGTCCCAACACAACTTAACGGTGGGAATTGAAATAAAAAAGTAAGGGCAAAAAAATCAATTTTTCATTGTACACCCTAAGATGATGAGAGAAAAATGCTCTAAATCGGTCAATTTTTAAGCTACAAAAAAAATTTTTTGATAAAAATTCCATGAAATTTTTTGCGCTACAACTTTGTAGAAGGATGTAAACGTCTATTTCTGCAAATAAAAGAGTTAGTATTTGTATTTCCGTGAAAATGGGGACCACCCTAATTTTAATCAACATCAAAAAATGGGCCTTGATGATACAAACCATGTTGTAGAACATTACTTTGCTGTAAAGTTTCAAGTTTAGGCGCTGGGAGCATGTTTCCTCGTAAATTCGTGATCTGGACCATAGTGCAGTGGTTGGTACATGCGCTCTTTCCATACGTCATTTTTTTGCCTGTTGAGGTGGCAAACTTGTCCGTGCCACGACCTACCCCGCAGTGGAATGTTAGGCAAAGGATGACGTCCATGGTACGAGTACCACTAGACACATGCACTTTTGCTAAATTTTTCAAACATCTGTTCGATTTCCTACCTGCCGTACACTGACGGAATTATCAACACTTTCACTTCATATCTATCATTCTAGCAAAAACATTATTGTGCACTCTTGGTGCCTCATGGTGATGAGTGAATATCTCCTTCTCTACATCACTACAAGAAGGAAGTTGTTTATTTTTGTTAATTCACCTCAAAAAATTAAAAAAAAAATAGTTTACGGTATTTTTTACCTTACTCAGTAAGTTATCACTTGCCGATGAAAAATCGCGAATCAGAACCAATTTACTCAAATGTGACAGATCCATCACCCGTTTACGAACGGTCTACTAAGTCGACCTGCTTTCGTCGATCTCGACAACTGTAATCAGTGGTGGTAAATGTACTGTATTATAATATTTACATATTGATATTTGACATTCATTACGACCAAATTGATTACATTTATTACGACCAAATTGAACACACAAAAAAGTGAACCGTCATGGGAGAAATCTCATATGACATTTCTGTACCGTTATCTCCACGCGACGAAACATTTTTGTTGCCTCCAGCCGATGGTTTAAAAAATGTTGCTACACAGATTTATGTCACTCCGAATTTCGTTGATTGTTGGTTTATTACTGCATATATATGATGTTTATTATATGAAATCAAATCATTAGAATGGATACTAACAACTTATAATCAAAAATAATCACAAATGTGCATTTTTAACCAAGCTATCAAAAACAGTCACAAACCATTTCTAAACTGCTGGAAACTGTCGGCAGAAATAGGGAGAAATTCGTCTTTTTCTGTTTTCTATCCCCGCGTTCGCTTGAACTGTACACTTAAACTGTTGGTGGTGTGCGGGCCTCACATTTTGCAGCGAGAGATTGGTTTGCAAAAAAATGTACATTTACCACCTCTGACTGTAATAGCAAAATAAACTTGTCGAGCAAAGTGACGGTCGACTCGACTTCTATAATTGCCCCTTTTTTATTCAACCTCCTCGCCTAGGCTCCTATGTAACTCTTCCACCATTTTTCATACACACTTTCAGCCACTCTATCTTCAAATACCTGTCGTTTTTGACGACCTTCCCTGTATTCCGGAGCTCACGCTTTGTAATCGCCCAGAATTTTTCTATTGGGCGAAGTTCTGGCAAAATTGGTGGATTTGCCTCCTTTGGCAGAAAAACAACATCGTTGGCTTAGGGATCGACCCCGGTGTAGTGGTTAACATCCATACCTTTCACGCCAAAGTCACGAGTTCGACTCTCACCCCCGGACAAGTTACGAAAAAGTTACGAATTTTTGCAGAAACCATAGATTTCCTGCCAAACCAAGTACTTGTTGGCAAATTTGTCGACCTACTTCTTCCAGAACTTCTCCTGAACATCCAGGTCGACGAAAAACTCCAGGCCAAGGATCTGCTTGGCGTCCACTTTTATATACGTCTCGTCGTTCATTACTATGCATTTTGGGTACACCAACAACTCGAGGTACAGCTTATCGGTTCGGTTAGGCGCCTTCCTTACTTTGAAGACATGGATGAATCAAACGGAAAAATTGACGTTCTTGGCCACGTCACGAATTGAATGGTTCCAATTGCGCTTGAAGTAATCCCTCACCTGACTTGCGTCCATGGAGTTGGTCGTCTTCACCTTTTCTTCCGCTGCCAGCTCCCGTTGTCTCGATCGTCTTAGTTTCCTTGAATGATTTTACTACACGGTACACTGTAAAATGGTCGATTCCCAATTGTTTTGCGATCCACCTTTGGAACATGTCTGGAATCACCACATCCGCGCCCAGTGTAAACATTACACTCTTAATTAGTTTTACCCAAAATTGTTATTGATTTTACCCGTGCAATAAAAAGTTATACTCAAAAGGATGTGTTGCATGTTTTCAAGTGTAATTTTTAGTACTGTCATTGTTGCTTGAGTTTTGAACATAACTAAACTATAGTATGTGTCGATTCTGGTTCAATTAGAGTATTGGAATAGTTTTCATTCAGCGATCCGTACTAAACTTGAAGTGCTATCAAACGGTACTGTAATAAGGTTAGTATTTACTGTTTGCATATAATAAGATAGTTCGTTTAGTTATGTACTACTTAGTTTGAATGTGTGACGTAGTAATTAAAGATAAGTGTGGTATGTTCTTGCTGTAAATAGTTCCTATCAAATAGACCATGATTTAGATTGTAAATTTATCTTTACATACTCATGTTTAATTAACTTCTAGAAAATAGGCTCATTACAAAATATGCCAGGAAATTTGCACTTAACAAACTAGATGAAATTCAATATAAAATTCAATAATTTCTGACTCTCGTCTATCTACATGCACTTTTACAATCCTTCTAGCATAGTATTTACCTTGCCTTGATCTGTCTATTTTTCAACTCATCGCTGTGTCAGATATCAGCTGTAATTAAACAGAGAACCAACAGATGATGCTTGCGACTAGCATATATTCTCAATGTATAAGCACTGGTGATCCTAAACTAAGACAATACCGGCGCCGGTTTTGCCCGAATGTAGGTCAAGGTGAGAATAAGTAGGAATATGTTGACAGAAGATCGGTTTAGTTACCCTTCGCCAAACCACCCTTCAGGGAATTACATACATTTAGGCGAATTCTACAAAAATGAAAATTTCTCGAATATATGAATATGGAAGATAACTATGACTATAATATACCAAGATTCTCGAAAATATTTCTATCATTATGAAAAGAATCATGTAAACAACATGCCGTTAAACGAAATTTCTAGGTTGTTAACTTTTTTTAAGAGAATAGGATAGCTTTAAAATCTACTTCGAACCGTGTAGGTCCAAGTGGGATATAACATCTCGAATCAGATTGGTGAAATGGTTTAATGTCCGTGGTTGGGCATGTGTATGTGTGTATGCATGTGTATGTGTGTATATATGTGACGCTGAAGTAGAGCAGCGCGTGTTTCAGAGCAACCACTGGACCGATTTGAATAAGAAAATTGTAAAAAATATATAACTCTTTGGAAAATTCAATCCTTTTTCACTAAGATGCAAAGGGTGGGAGTTGAGGGCTCGGTATATTCTTGAAATAGCTTGGAATAATTTACCGAGGACATTCTCGATATATCTCAATGATCAAACTTGAGCCCATTTTAATTTTGTATGGTTTGTGGAAGAAAATTGTGAAAAATATATAATTGTTTGGAAAATTCAATCTTTTTTCACTAAAATGCAAAGGGTGGGAGTTGAGGGCTCGGTATATTCTTGAAATAGCTTGGAATAATTTCCCAAGGACATTCTTGATATATCTCAATGATCAAACTTGAGCCCATTTTAGTTTTGTATGGTTTGTGGAAGGAAATTGTAAAAAATATATAATTCTTTGGAAAATTCAATCTTTTTCACTAAAAATGCAAAGGGTGGGAGTTGAGGGCTCGGTATATTCTTGAAATAGCTTGGAATAATTTCCGAGGACATTCTCGATATATCTCAATGATCAAACTTGAGCCCATTTTAGTTTTGTATGGTTTGTGGAAGAAAATTGTAAAAATATATAATTCTTTGGAAAATTCAATCTTTTTTCACTAAAATGCAAAGGGTGGGAGTTGAGGGCTCGGTATATTCTTGAAATAGCTTGGAATAATTTCCTGAGGACATTCTCGATATATCTCAATGATCAAACTTGAGCCCATTTTAGTTTTGTATGGTTTGTGGAAGAAAATTGTAAAAAATATATAATTCTTTGGAAAATTCAATCTTTTTCACTAAAATGCAAAGGGTGGGAGTTGAGGGCTCGGTATATTCTTGAAATAGCTTGGAATAATTTCCCAAGGACATTCTCGATATATCTCAATGATCAAACTTGAGCCCATTTTAGTTTTGTATGGTTTGTGGAAGAAAATTGTAAAAAATATATAATTCTTTGGAAAATTCAATCTTTTTTCACTAAAATGCAAAGGGTGGGAGTTGAGGGCTCGGTATATTCTTGAAATAGCTTGGAATAATTTCCTGAGGATATTCTTGATGTATCTCAATGATCAAACTTGAGCCCATTTTAGTTTTGTATGGTTTGTGGAAGAAAATTGTAAAAAATATATAATTCTTTGGAAAATTCAATCTTTTTTCACTAAAATGCAAAGGGTGGGAGTTGAGGGCTCGGTATATTCTTGAAATAGCTTGGAATAATTTTCCGAGGACATTCTCGATATATCTCAATGATCAAACTTGAGCCCATTTTAGTTTTGTATGGTTTGTGGAAGAAAATTGTAAAAAATATATAATTCTTTGGAAAATTCAATCTTTTTCACTAAAATGCAAAGGGTGGGAGTTGAGGGCTCGGTATATTCTTGAAATAGCTTGGAATAATTTCCTGAGGACATTCTCGATATATCTCAATGATCAAACTTGAGCCCATTTTAGTTTTGTATGGTTTGTGGAAGAAAATTGTAAAAAATATATAATTCTTGGAAAATTCAATCTTTTTTCACTAAAATGCAAAGGGTGGGAGTTGAGGGCTCGGTATATTCTTGAAATAGCTTGGAATAATTTCCCGAGGACATTCTCGATATATCTCAATGATCAAACTTGAGCCCATTTTAGTTTTGTATGGTTTGTGGAAGAAAATTGTGAAAAATATATAATTCTTTGGAAAATTCAATCTTTTTTCACTAAAATGCAAAGGGTGGGAGTTGAGGGCTCGGTATATTCTTGAAATAGCTTGGAATAATTTCCCGAGGACATTCTCGATATATCTCAATGATCAAACTTGAGCCCATTTTAGTTTTGTATGGTTTGTGGAAGAAAATTGTAAAAAATATATAATTCTTTGGAAAATTCAATCTTTTTTCACTAAAATGCAAAGGGTGGAAGTTGAGGGCTCGGTATATTCTTGAAATAGCTTGGAATAATTTTCTGAGGACATTCTCGATATATCTCAATGATCAAACTTGAGCCCATTTTAGTTTTGTATGGTTTGTGGAAGAAAATTGTAAAAAATATATAATTCTTTGGAAAATTCAATCTTTTTCACTAAAATGCAAAGGGTGGGAGTTGAGGCTCGGTATATTCTTGAAATAGCTTGGAATAATTTCCCGAGGACATTCTCGATATATCTCAATGATCAAACTTGAGCCCATTTTAGTTTTGTATGGTTTGTGGAAGAAAATTGTAAAAAATATATAATTCTTTTGGAAAATTCAATCTTTTTCACTAAAATGCAAAGGGTGGGAGTTGAGGGCTCGGTATATTCTTGAAATAGCTTGGAATAATTTCCTGAGGACATTCTCGATATATCTCAATGATCAAACTTGAGCCCATTTTAGTTTTGTATGGTTTGTGGAAGAAAATTGTAAAAATATATAATTCTTTGGAAAATTCAATCTTTTTCACTAAAATGCAAAGGGTGGGAGTTGAGGGCTCGGTATATTCTTTGAAATAGCTTGGAATAATTTCCGAGGACATTCTCGATATATCTCAATGATCAAACTTGAGCCCATTTTAGTTTTGTATGGTTT
>JASCZW010011165.1:0-33109 GCA_034211315.2 Aedes japonicus | reverse complement strand
GCTTCTTCAAAATAATATTAGGTCACAGATCAGCCATTAAAGGCAGTAGAATACAAAGTGCATATAAGGTAGAGCAATGTTTTTCATTCGTATAAATATTTGTTCTATTATTGCTAAATGTCATATTGCTTATCTTATATGCACTTTGTATTCTCCCATACGCTGAGTAACGATCTGTGATAATGTTATTTTGAGAAGGAAATAATTTCTCATCACCATGAGGCTCTAGCAGTAGACAGCACTTTTTTGCTAGAACAAAGTTGTTAAGAGAAAGTATTCCGAGAAAGTTCCGTTAGCGCACGGCAGGCTGTTAAAATTGAATAGAAGTAGTTTGAAATTGAGCGGAGGGCATTGTGAGGTAGTATTTCGGTAGTATATCTTATATGGTTTGGGCTAAGCTTTTGCATCTTTTTTGTTCTCTGTGGTACTGATAATTTTGAACGTTGAAAAATTGTTCAAGAGAATGTATTTATAAAACCACGAGAAAAAGCAAATACAGTATCGGTAAAAAAACTAATATGCGATAAGCAATATTATTGAATCCGTTACTGCAATGTTCAATATATCTTTATCGTTGCATTTATAAAAAAAACCTTTTTTTTTTTTTTTTAAAAAAAACAAGCGTATTAGTAAAACGATTTTTATTCGAAAACTGAAACGAAAATTCGAACTAACATTTCACTTGTTCTATTTCGTTTGAGACTTATAGAGACTTAAATCACAGGCGAAATAGGCCTGCCAAAATATAAGGTTCTTTTTTTATCTACTAGTGATGATTTGAAAAAGTGTTTAATTTTTTTATTTCTCCGTTTAAAAACAACGCAAGTTGAGAGTTTGTATGAATTTTCTTAGTTTTCCAATTTCTCTTCTTCGATGTTTTCTTCTGTTAATATCTTGCCTGGAACAATCCTTTGCTCCGTAGCTTTTGTTAACGTTGAATGAATTAGTCATCCTTTATCGCAATAATAGAAAAGGCAATTTTAGCGTCTTCAACCTGAACTGAATATTCAACAATGGATCTGGATTTTCAATTGCAACAAAAAACCACAGGCTGAAGCGAGATTCAAACCCTCACTTCGCACGAATATTAGGCACGAAAACTTACTAATGCAATGAAGAACCGACATGGAAAGCTTTCAGTTAATAACTGTGGAAGTTCATTAAAAAAAAGTTGAGGGTAGTCAATAACCTAATCGTGTCAGGCAATAAACCTTATATGCCCTGAAAGAAGACAAATAAATATTCGCAATGCATCCTAAAAAATTTCGTAAACTAATTCAATTTTCTGTAATAATACAGGGAGAAAATCGATGAAGCTAAATCAATAAATGCAGTTACTTAACAATATATGATCGAGAAATGTCGAGAAATGTGAGACACTAGATGACACTAAATAATCGTATAATATTCAAACCCCCTTATCCTTTTACTCATACTGTTCTGGGGAATAGATTATCATATCACGTAGCGCATATGTTTTATGATATAGGGAAAAATGTGGATTATACCAGAGTATTTTGGTCTTGTTAACTGGATTATGGCCGAGTGAATCAAGAAAACAAATCGTTTTCATTAGCAGCTTGTCGATGATGAGCCTGCATTCGGTACGAGTTTGAAAGTTACTGTTGTCGTGAGGTAGCTACACGCAACAAATCGTAAAAAAAAATTAATTTACACCACCATAAAGATGACGTCTTCACACTTTTTATTAGAGTGCTTGTTTTTGCACGGTTGACTTACACATTGACATACTTGAAGAATTAATTGGAGCCATGAGTTTTACAAAAAATCAAGATCTAAAAATTACTAGAATTACACAGGTACATTGTGGCCGATGAATTATTATTCATTAAATATTAATATTATTCGATGGCCTGCAGATCAGAGAGCATCAAAACGCACATATCCCAGCATCTCCACAAGCATTTTCTGTGTTGGCAGATCTAGCTTAACATATATAGAACTTAGATAGAACATATCTATTGAGACATTTTCTTAAAATAAAAACAATAGCAGTACATGATCCTGGAACTTACAGCACGTAGCGCAAAGCTGATATATTTGAAAACAAGCATTGTGAATTAGCATTTTTTGCAGCATTATTCGACATCTTTATTGAAAAAAAAAATGTCTCTTTAAAAGCCTAACATTTATTTTAGAAAATATGTCTGAATTGAATTTTGTTAACATTTAACAAATGTGTCTCTGTTTGCCATTTTATTTGACAGTAACTCAAACGTTCAGACAGAAAATGCAAACGGGAGATACTGGGTTATATGAGGCCAGTGATATAAGATTTTCTCTCGATATAACTGATGAGCGGGGAGTGAACGTTTTGATAAGGTGGGCATAAGAAGTGAAAACTCTGTAAAATACGGTTTTGCGCCGATATTACAGCATGGTGAATATCTGGTGAAAAAGGGAAATACTCATGTTGGAGTGTCAGCTTGACTTGACGCCAGCTGTAGTCCAAACCACTAATTAAAAACATCTCAAATTTTGTCCACACCACTCTCTGTATTGTTTTAAGCCATGGAGTAATTTTTAATATGCTACCTGAATTTTTCCCAGAAATACGGATTTTTGAAATTGGTATGTCCAAAAATGACTTTTTTTTTACATATGTTATGATAACTTCAAATTTGTAAACTTCATCAACATAACATTTTGGTCACATAAGGTTGAAACATTAAATATAGCTACATGTATTGATAATTGACAAAGTTACAGAAGGTTGAACAACGCGTTTTTTGGAAGCAAAACTTTGCTCGGCTTTTTATTGCTACTGAGTGTAGAGTCAAAGTCTTGTGACGTGAGGCGAACGTCGACAAGGTGTTTTGATATGCTAGCAGATGCCACACCTCCGTCATATCAGTGGGCGCTTGCCCTTATGTGATACCATACCTCCGCCACATCAGTGGACGCCTGGCCTAACATCGTCAAACTATTGTGCCATGAGGCCAATTTCGACAAAATGTTATGACTTGGAAGCAGATGCCACACCTTCGCAACATCAATGTTCGCCCTGACTAGAGGTTGCTACACATTAACAAGAAGCTTTGTTGTTGTCGATGTATTTTATTTCAACATCACGAAGAAAAAGTTTTAGTTAAGCCAAAGCTATTTCGGCTAAAATCAACTCTATTTTTGCATTACTTTTTTGATAACCTATGCATTTCATTGTATCAACCATATTCCAGAGTTAATTCTTAATATAAAGTATGCTTGAATTGAATAAATCTCAAGAATATGGTTGATTCAACAATGAAAGCGGGATTATTTTAAAATATCTGGTTGTTGGTATTTTGAGTTTGCTTTATTTTATGGTTAATTCAACTGTAATTGTTGTTGAACCAAATGCATTTAAACAGTTCTTTTCGAGATGTTTAGTTTAATGTTTTTTTAATTCGGACTTGATGAGAAGGTACCCAAAAGCTTGATTCGTTAATACATGTTTTGTAAATATATGTCAAAACAAAAACTTAAATGGCAAACTCTTGTGTTATGCTTGGAATATTTGATATTGTCGACAAGAAAATGAACTAGCTATTCTAGGTAATCTAGGAGTTACCTTCGAATCTCTAAGTTTTATAAATTCTGTAACTTTTAATCAAAGCAATAGCCCAACATTCATGGTATCTTCTAAAATAGAAGTTTTAGACATAACGCTCTGTACGAATCAAATCAGCCATAACCAAATCGAAATTCGTCGTAAAACTTTTCAAACTGAATTTGTTGTCACCGATGAAATCGTTTTCGTTATCAAGTCAACTCGTATAAAAAAAAATAAACGAAATTTGCACGTAATGCAAACACGATAGTATATATGAGTAAAAACTGGAGGCGATATGCGCACATGTCTTCATTGAACTATGTATGGCGTGATCGTATATCGTTTCTACTTCGGACTCACATACGGCTTTGAATTGGTTGGATACTTATAGACGCTACTTTGAAAGATGTTAAATCAAATACGCTGCTAGGTTTTATCACCTATGGCTATACTGAAGATTTTCTTCGTTTTGATTTTGAAAGACTATTAACTTGAGAGTTATAATGAACTCAGAACTGTCCAAAAACAGTACATATTGATTCCAGCGTTTAAACACTGGGAATACCATCTCAGGGCAGTTATTTAGCTAACAGGATGTAAATCTTGTAAAATGTAATTTCCGTTACATATCGTTGCTTCAAGTTTTTGATAATCAATAATATTACTGGTGAAAATATTATAAGTAAGCCTCTTTTTAAACAACTTGATCTTATAAATATTATGTCTAACCGAATGAGGTCAAAACCACTCGATTCGTATTCATTTAAGCAATGCAGTACTCTTTGGTTTGTGTTTAATATATTTCAACACCAACCGTATTATTATTTCCGTTTCATTTTCATTCCAATCTTTTCCTATACTTATCATCAAGAGGAGGAGAAAAGATATAGGAAGGTGAGATACAATTCTGTATGGGAACGTGTCACCTGAGCCAATTTTCTCAACCTGATACCAGTTAGATAGCTTATTTTATCCATAAGCAACATCACTCATTTTCGCAGTACACCCGAGTAGCGTCTAAGATCAAATTGAATCTGACATGAGCTTCGTGATCATGTGGTTAACGGCTTCACCTCTTGTTCAGGTGCTTGCAATGAAGTTTTAGGGTTCGATTCTCGGCCCAGCCTGTGGAACTTTTCGCATAGCTAAAAAGTCCCTAGTGGTTCTGTAGATGTTAGTTTAAGTTTTCCGTTGTAAACTGCTATATGCTAACAGTTCGGCTTGAACAACCTCCAAAAGGTTTAAATGTGTTAAAAAAACTGAATATGATGTTATGATGATGCTCATAATGATTGAAACCTGAGTAGTATTGTTTGATTATTTACGGATAATAAAAAATGTTCCTGTGACATACATTTTCAAACTGAACCTAATAATCATAAGAGGAGCAGTTTGAAAGGTGAATTTGATGAACATTTTTTCCTGTTGGTTTTAATTTAGTACAGTTAGGTCTCTTATATTTCTCGGCTGGCCGGCATACAATTGAGCTGATTTTTGTATGGAGTAGTTAGAGTCTATAGTTAACTTGTTACCAACCGAAAATAAGCGTAATTGGCTGCATGCTGGCCTAGAATTTAGAAGCGTGGATGGAACTTTCCATCGTACTATATGAGACCTAACTGTATTCCACTTGATGTTATGTCACTAAAACTAAAACAGAACTACTTTTCTCTTGATAAAGCTATCGCAAGTTTACAGTCAGATAAAAACTAAACTTGATCATGAATTGCACCATTTTAAGGTAAAATCGAACTTTGAAATAAATATGCTGTTGACATCAGAATTTGTTTTTGAATTGCTATCTTCATGTTGAGTATTAAGTCTTCTTAAAAACACTACCGTTCTTTTGAAAGTGCTTCACCCTTCTCGCAACGCTTAGTGGGGAAGTTTTGTCTACCCGACGGCACAAAGGTAACATGTACTTGGAATACGTTAACGTCAAAAACCTATGGAGCAAAATGAGGCGCCATTCAACACGTTTCAGCAGTTAAGTTAATTTGGACTATTTCCAATAACGGAAATATCTTTAGCATTTCACAGGATAGCGAAACTATGCCTTCTTTCATTGATCTTATTTTTTGCGTCTCGAATTTTTCGAGACAATATATGATTGTAAATATGGGTTAAGTGTGCGAGACTGGACATGGAAAATAAATCAAACTTTTTATGTCCAGACAAAATTACAATCGATCCGCTCTTGTTGAGAAGGATCCGCTGTTGCACAAAACTATACAGGCGCGGATTGCGAGAGTCTTTTTCGCACGGGTGTTGCACCACATCGAGTCTCCATTGGCAAAGGGTGCCAAATGATGGATTTGGATTCGTGAAGAAGAAAAAGGGATCATTCGTCTCTAAAATTATGGATCAATTTAAAAAAGGCAAACGACGATATGATGCGATTTTGCCTTCCTGCGATGTGACATGATAATGAGTTATAATTTTAATTATAGGTCGGAACGGCGCATAAAAAGTCGCTTTGCCGCTGTAAATAGGAGAGATTGTTTCTCAGACATTTTGCTGATGAACATTATGTGTTATTGTTGTTGGGTAGAGTTTGAAGCGATTAAACCAAACGAAGGCGAATCAAGAACTTCTGTTGCCGTTGCTTCCAAGATTGTTTGTCTGTATTGCGATTATTGTACCATAAACATTGAGTTAATTTGGCAATACAAATAGGAGACTCAGATCTGGTGTTTTTGCCTAGTGTGTTATTGGTCTCGTAATATGAGTGCTTGATTTGGCGTTGTTGGTCCTTGGATCACTGTTTATTTGAACAGTTAAAAAAGAATCCAAGACATGGACGTTTACAAAATCATATTTCGTTGCCGTACGATGAAAACGAAGCGGTTTCATCTCTATTGTCTGATGGTGGTCAAAATGATGACGAATCATTCAGTAAAAGCCAACGGGCTTGATCGTGTGAATCATGTTTGTGAATTAGAATTTGATATTCAACTAGCTCACTTAAATAAGAAGACCAAAAAGAGAATGTCGACGTAGAGAGGTTAGCAATGAAATGTGATTTTTATTTTAACTTGTGGACATCTAGAGCGCACAGCTTCCAATCAATGGGCGCCTCTATGGGTTGCCAAAATAAAATTGATTAATAAGCAAAAATAAGGAATGATGTTGTGTGAAACTTTTTCCGTCGACGGTAGTCAGAGTCCTAGTCATCCGGTGGTGATGTACGAACACACAACGACGCGTTCGAAAAGCCAGAAGCGTGAAAGATAATTTAATGATAAGCTTCTTGCATGAAGCATACAACGAACATGAGCAATGTAGAAACCTTCTGCACGAAGCGGACGCACTGCACTCTCATATGGATCATGATCGTATCGTTATGATAATGATATGCCTGGATGTGCGGTGCGGATAGGTAAAAGCGAAAAAAAATTGCGCGACGGTTTGATGGATCTGTGGGAAGGAAAAAAAAGGGAAAGACCGACTTTACCGAGGACTAATATATGCGAGGATAAATAGTAAATCAAGACTACTTACTAATCATCCCACATACAAAATTAGTATAACACTACAGAATGTCCGGAATTTATTATCCTGTACAACATCGGATTTGAAAGAATCGAGTCACTCAAGTACTAACTATTATGATTTTCGTGCATCTAAGCATGATGGCACTGTGCCGTTGTTCAACAGTTCAACAGAATTGAACAATTTGAAATAATTATCGTTAGTACACTGTCGTTAACGCAAAGCATGTGCGCGGTGTTTTGTTATTCATACGCGTGGAAAGTTTGTTCTCATCTTTATCATCTCGATGTGCTTCAATTTAACCACCTTTTTTGAACTGTTGCGTCGTGACACATGAGTTTCAGCAAGTTGGTTGATTGTTGCTTTGTGTAAAAATATGTTTGCTATCGTTTGCTTACCTTTTTATATATTTTCAGGAATTTATTAAACCTATTCTCGTTTTGAGCTGTGTTCCAGTCTGTGTTCTCGTGATTATCTGTTATTCTATTGATTTCTTGCAAAGTGCGGGTGATTGATTCTTTTATCTGACAAAGAAAACGAAAAAGGAAACATAAATTTTTATGTCGTAATAATGAACGAACTGATGTGATCAAGAATTTCGGGTTCTTATTGAAAAATCTATTTAGAATATATTGAAAAAAAAAAATGCACTTACCCGGTTTAAATACAGTTCGCGCTCTGTCGGTGAAATGGCCTTTGTTTTGTTAGTGTTCGATTCGTGATAGCTCCGAACGTTACAAGGATTTTGCCAGAAGGAGGCATTATCCAGAAGCGGTTGCTCAAGATGATTTAGAGGTAAACACTGTACCCCTACTACACAGGCACAAATCACTAGCATCCATGATATTGGGCAGCGTGAAATCACTGTAATTTCAGATAAAATCCTACTTAGTCGAAACATGGTTTTCTGTATCACACACACTCTGTTAACATTTACACATAAATGAACAATCAACTTTTTGGCTCGTGTCCTTGCGAAATTCATTTGCAGGCGGTAATAAATAGTTGCAATACACTTGCTATTTTTTCAGGGACACTACGAAATAAAGCTTGCTTATCGGAAGGACCCCTGTACGATCACTATAATCCTTCGGGGAGTTTCACTGTGTTGGGAAATTCGCGCGGTTTGACAACGAACGCGTTATGGTCGAGTCATGCGTTCGATATTTTTACACTCGGTTATCTTTTTAACTATCTAGGTTGTGTCTATCTTGTTCAACGTCCAGAACTCAACTGATTTTACAGTTTAATCTTCAAAACTGAATGACTGTGAGGTGTTTTACTTCCTTTCCATCACACTTTTCCGAGACAGTCCATAAAGCTAAGAATTGATTCCTCTATGTACCCATCGTTACTGGGCCCTTACACAAATGATCTCTGAATGAGAGAAACCGAGTTGCTACTCTCTGTCCGACAAATGGGGGATGATAAAAGTTCAAAATTATATACGGTAGGTATATGTAATCGTTTTTCTTGCGGTCGGTCGGTCGGTCGCATCTTGTTGAGTTTTGTACAATTGTGTTTTATGGTGAGTGAGAGAGGCGAGAGAAATCACGGGAGTGAGAAAAAAAAAATGCTTGGGTGGTTTTTCCACATGGAGTGCAAACCATTCAGGGTGTGTAGTCATGTTTATTCTTGAGCAGGGGAAGCTTACGGAGGCACGCAAAAATACGGGTTGGTATAACGTTGGCTGAAGACTGATTTTAGTGGTTTGAGAACATCGCAGGGCTTGGGGGGAAACACAACAGAAAAACTTTTGAAAAGCATAAGTGATCATGTGCTTTTTGGTTTATTCTCCTATTTTTAGATCCTCGTACTTATGCAAGCAGTTAGGCTTAAGATATGTGAAGTATGGTTGAAAAATAATAATATCTGAACATTGATTAACATTATCAGTTTAGTTGGCAACGCAAGCAAAATAAAGCGTTTAGCTCGTCGTAGCTTTCATACCGAAAAAATATATTCATTAAGTAAATAATTTTGGGATTTGCCACTGTCACTGTCATAGATTAAAATAAAATAAATCTGTTTATGGACCTTTTCAGCGATTGACGTCCAACACGTTTTAGCAGCTTTTACTGTTTGAAAATTGGAAATATCCTTCTTATCAATATGCAACCCTAAGAGTGGACAGCAATTTCTGCTAGAACCAAAGATGTGAAGAAAAAGTATTGATATTGGGTCCGTAGAGCACGAGACACTGAAGATGTCTGCTCATTGTAGACGAAATAAGGTAGTTGGAATTAAATGGAAAATACTATTTTTTCTTCTCATTTCTAGTTACGGGTATTCCACTAAACAGTTCAAACTCTCTAGGATTCATCCATGTTTAAAAAAAAACGGCAAAGCACTCGTTACCGAAGCTTAAAAACATTAAGTTTGATTGAATGAGTCACACTCGTAGTGGGTCCTCCCTTAACATAGTCGGTAAAGGCACGGCTACAAAGCAACACCATGCTGGAGGTGGCTGGGTTCGATTCCCGCTCTGGTCTAGGAGTTTTTCGATTAAACAGTAATATTTAAATAAGTCTATTAAAAGCTTATTGGCAAATAAAATAAACTTGCACTATCGGAGCCTATTTTGTACATCAGTAAATGATTGTGCCCTGAGTTTAAACATCTTGCTTCGTTAAATTTCACCGATTGTCTTTTCATTGATCTATGGAGTCTTTACATTTGCCACGAATACTGCCAAATGAGCTGTTCCTCTAGGTGCAAGAGTATCAAGCACGTGAAGCAGTATTGAGTGGACGGTTATCTGGAATATTCCAAGAGCAGGGACGTTGAGCATAACGCGTTTAAGACGAGCATCATACAACTGCACCGAATTCCAAAATAGATCACTAGTGAGTTGAGTCTTAAAGACTAAAAGGTTGGCTTTGGAAATTAAAGGCGAGTAATGTTTTAATTTAAATATCATAACTATGTTAAGTGTTAAGTTCACATGCGCCAGGGTTAAGTTATTGAACACTGCATTTGAACACACTCTAGGGGGTACAATTTCTGAAGTAGCACTCTTCAAATCATTTGATAAGAAGCTGGAGAGTTTTGACTAAAACTTCGCTTGTTAACTTTTTAAAAAAGAAAAGAAAGTGAAACACTTGTGGAATTTGAAGGCATTTACATACGTTTAATAGTAATAGTTGAAAAAATGTTTGTATTTTTTTATATTTACCAGTGAAGTGTTTGTTCTTAGTTTTCCAACAACATGATATTTAATAACAAACGCCCTAAAAAATTTCTAACATTGAATTTGTGGTTCCGTCCCATCATTCTCAGTTAAAGAATTCTACAGGGAAATTCTTGCTCTTTTGCTTTACGTTTTTCATTTTTCTTAAATTGGACCACAGCAATTTGACCGCATCCTCTGTTCATGTGGTCTCCAGTCACAGCTTGTGAAATATATAACAAAACTGCAATATAATCCATCATCCATCGTTTGGGTGTACACTCTAACTGTATAAACATCTATATGAAGTATATTAACATTAATTTTTTTTTTTTTTCTCTATTCATGTAACTTTTAACCTTAGGGCCACCAGAGTAAGGCACCTTCTGCCTAAATAACGCATTAATCGATACATGAGCAAGGACCATCGGCTTTATTTCCCTTCCGCAGTAAGACGTGACATCGCCTCATAAAATTCTCACCGACCTCGGCTGGGATCGAACCCTCAGAAATGGCAGTTTATGCACTGTTTTAAAATGGGTGTATACACATTCAGTGGTTTGATTAAAATTTAGCGAACACTAGATCGATTCTGATAACAAACCAATAAATCGCTTAGAATCATACAATAAATTTTGTTTTTTTTTTATCTATCATCAATAAAGATTCTAGATACATTAACAACAAGGAAAGTTTTTTGAATCTTGTTATATTATTTTTGTCTTGTTATTTGTTATTGAAGTTGACGTGATTGCATGATTTTGGTCGGTACTGCATCTATTGAATGCCTTGTTAGCGGTAGAATATAGTTGTTTCAATTTTCAAAATAGTTCTAGAAAACTCAATCTATTTAATTGAATGATTTCCCACTCAAACGGTCTCTCACTTTCTTCTGTCTGGGACCACTGAGCGTTGGTTTTATTGGTTGCTTATCCTGCATGCTAACTTGTTTATCCTATGTACAATGTAACATGAAAAGGGTAATATGGTCGGCACAGCCCACCACCAGGGAACTAACGTTCAGCCTCTTTTCTCTCTCTCTCTCTCTCTCTCTCTCTCTCTCTCTCTCAGCTCGTTGTCCCTGGATACTGCCGTAGCGATCATAAATAAGTTCCCACTGTAGTATACTTTCATAATTTTCGTTCACTTTTCTTCATACTTTTTGACTCCATTCTGGCACTTAACACTTCGGAAACTTGTGCACAATCGGCGTGCAAAGCTGGATTAATGTGATGTTTTATGACGCAGAGAAAAGGGAAATAAACTGTTGCAGACAATTCATGTGCTTGCTCTGTGTTGTCCCATGAATATTTTATGTTGACTGACATGGAGTTAAAAGTATTCGAATAAAACAGCGAATATTAAGACTTATTTTTTAAAAATATATGTAAAACTTTAAAACATGTATGTATTTTTTTACGAAACATATGTTATTGTCTTCATATTTCAAGTGACGATATGAAATATTTAACAGATATTTTTATGGACTCATTCATAATATATTTAATTATGACTCTATGATAGAGAAATTGTAGAATATATTAATGTGATACACGAACCAAGTGTAATGTGTTTTTCTCATAGAGCACAAAAGATTAATGCTTCCAGTTTTTTTCGTCCCATGCAATGGAATACATTTCGATGATTTAAAATTATTTGTGATTGATGAGCCGAGCTACGTGAATGCATATTAGACGGGACACCACGAGCGATGTTGTAATAATTCGTCACTGGTTGCCGAAATCAAGTGAAACATATTGGTTGCAATGTAATATATATACATAGCTGGATGATTTGCACTTTTTAAGCTACCAAAGTTCCGCGAAGTTCCAGTCTCCATCTTTCGCGAGCTAGTTTAGCCCGCGGTTCACATTCATCGTTGCCTAGTCACAAAAGACAGTAGGCCATCCGCTCTCACTCACATGGTAAAATGAGTGAATCATCTACTCTCCCCGCGCTCTCATTTATGCTGATTGTTAGTATTTTTATCGCTCTTCTACAAAAAACACCTTCAAACGGCTTCGTCGCCGCGTTAGTTGTATTTGTCAGTATAGTAATGATTCATGACGTAATTTCAAAAGAGGGAAAGTTTCATGAATGAACGACGTAGCTGTTTGGAGTCATCCACGGATTCGCGCCTCTCAGCTGATATCTGATTCATCCATTTGTTTACATGGCGCTTGTTATTCTTAGATTGAAGAACGCATGTGCCGGTCATAAAGACGTTTACCTATTATAACATAATCAAATGATAAGGATTTCATATCATTATTATGGCCAGGGTGTCAAGTTTCAGCTTAAACATGTTATTTTCAGTAGCACAAATATTGCATTACTATGCATTACTGTGTTATGAACAAAAAAATAATATTGCCTCTAATCGAACAAGTGGAAAATAAATGGCAATATAGGAGGTAGTATATAGGTGAATAGATCTTTCAATGTGCTAGGGGAATCACATTATTCGAATATTAATGACGCAAAAGTTTGAATATCTCGATAGTAACGGATGTTGAATAAATTTAATTTTTGAGCATTACGAGTCATCGCATAATAGCTCAGAAATTGACCAGAATACGTTTACAATGTATGACGTGTCTTTAATTGTTTGCTGAGTAATCAGCGAGATGGAGAGAGAAGAGAAACATAAAATATTTTAGCAAAATGCCAGACACACTCAGCCAACACAAGAACCCTACAGGTGGGAGTGCAACTACTCTGGCGCTCAACAAATGTATGAATGAATGGTGACGTCACATACGGAAAGTACGCGGTTCCAACGAATACGTCACCTTCGTAACCTAAAGAGGCTCGATGTGTTTTGTGTGGTCACGGTTTCTATTTTTAATGTGAATTTCTACTACACTGCTTATCGTGCAAGAGATAAACGTGTGTCGTTGGACCGCAATCGTCGGTACTGTTAGTATTGATCAGCTGGTTCGCGTTCATCAATGAATGTCTTAGCGGAAAGGGTTTGGGAACCGGAACGCACACATTTTTTCTTCTTGCTTTTGCTTGGCATTTGCTGTCGAATTGCAAACAAGATATTGTTTACCGTATTATAGACGCAAGTAGCGTGCTGTTAAAAATCGGTTCTTTGAAGAAAGAATACGTCATTCTGCTTTATAAATGCATGAAATCATTACACAAACAGCTGGGAGAATCCTACGCTTTTAAAAATGTTTGTATGGTGATTTTTCCACCCTTGCTTTAACAGCTCTGAGCAAAGGTAGGCGATGATTTGCAAAAGTTGTTTATTTTTTAAGCTTGTAAATCACCGTTTATCTTGATTCAGAAAAACTAAATCCATGACGATTTTGAAACAGTAATAAAATACAATCGATTGTACTGGCGTGCAAAGCTGGATTATCGTAGAATAACTTTTCAATTTACAAATCTTTACTAGAATCTAACAGCGGAATTGCATGCTTACAAACTTTATTAGAAACACCAACTAGGTGGCGCTTAATACAGGATGTTAAATAGATAGTTTCCTATTTACGACTAGTTTTTAATATAATATATAAAACAAGATATACAACTAGCGTAATAAATGTTCTTCTTTTCGGAGTAATTAGAACAAATCTATATATGAACGTACACATACCCGTATATAGAGAAGAAAGTGTGGTACACACTCAGATTATTTTACATAAATCAGTAAAATTTTATCGAATTCTCAATAGCTGAACGTTCGGTAATCCGATTTTACGGATTTCAGTAAATTTTTAACGAAATCCGGTAAATTTTTTACAGATATCTGTACAATTTCACCGAACTCCGTTAAATCGGATTACCGAACGATCAGCTGTTGAGAATTCTGTAAAACTTTACAGATTTCTGTGTAAAAATCTAAATGTGTACACATAGCGCATAATTCGATTAATGTGATAGTAGATGGATTACACAGATGGCTGATTTGTATTAACAATTCGCGATTTTTAAGGCAATTAGATCTGGGTACATATTTTGTGCAGGAAACTTGAATCACTTTTATGCTGCAGTACAGCAAAATGTTATACTTGCAAAATCTTTGTAGTTGTAGTTCCATAGATTCGCGCCTTCATAAATTGGGTTCGTCAATGGACCAAACAAAAATGTGAAAGGACTTTAAGGCTTTTGAAAATATTCTCTAACACGCTACAAAGCTTCATGAATAAAATTTATTTCTTACCACTCATTGTAATGCCCAAACAATTATTCTTTACGGAAACAAAAATCCAATATACTATCACACACTGTTCTTGGACGCACTTGAAACCACTCTGGATAAAGCTGAACGCATCATTTCATTTTAAACAAATTCAATGGCACCCATGCAGCGTAAGGCTGGCGCCGGTATATCAGTGATAATAATTGATTTGCGGAGGCTCGCCTTAGCACGCAGCCCTACAATTGGTTCGTTTATGTTATCCGTTGATAAGCATTTTTTTCCGAATTTCTTATTTTATTTCTGGAACTGAGTGTATGTTTTCAAGAAATACTTATCTATTATTAGAGTACATGGAATTACAGAATTAAAAGGCATGGCTGTTTATTGAGCGGTTGTCTGACCTGTTAGGTACGCAACTGGTCAGACAATCGCTCAATAAACAGCCATGCCTTTTGATTCTGGAAAGTTTAGAAACGTAATCATATACAGGATCACCACCATCTGTTCATTAAAAGATTATAAATAAAAATAAAATTAGATATATTTACAAAATACTATTAACATAAATATTTCGTTTGATAATTTGGGCAAATGGTGTATTGTTAAATGTAGAGCTAAAATTGGAGCGCCTAAATTTGGCACAACATTAAAGGGCGATACGGTCAAAATTTGGTCAATATCAACTTGACGTATTTCTTTCAATTTTGCATTTAAAAAACCTGAACACCCCTCATTTTGAAGGTGTGTGTGTGTAGAATGTTGCTCCTATTTTGATTTTGGAATTCACTCTTCAGTTGTCAAAATGCCGTCCAAGCAAGAAGAGCAGCGTATCAAAATTTTGCTCGCGCATCGCGAAAATCCGAGCTGCTCGCACGCAAAGTTGGCAAAATCGCTAAAAGTTGCCAAATCAACCGTTACAAATGTAATTAAAGTGTTTGGGGAACGTTTGTCGACAGCCAGGAAGTCTGGATCGGGGGGAAATCGAAAACCGGAAGCCGCTGAGACGACAAAGAGAGTTGCCGGTAGTTTCAAGCGAAACCCTAACCTATCTCTCCGAGATGCCGCAAATAAGCTGGGTGTATCGTCTACAACCGTGCATCGAGCCAAAAAACGAGCCGGACTATCGACTTACAAGAAGGTAGTGACTCCAAATCGCGATGATAAACAAAATACGACGGCCAAAGCGCGATCCCGGAAGCTGTACACGACGATGCTGACGAAGTTTGACTGCGTGGTAATGGACGACGAAACCTACGTCAAAGCCGACTACAAGCAGCTTCCGGGACAGGAGTTTTATACGGCAAAAGGAAGGGGAAAGGTGGCAGATATTTTCAAGCACACGAAACTGTCAAAGTTCACAAAGAAATATCTGGTTTGGCAAGCCATCTGTACCTGTGGCTTGAAAAGCAGCATTTTCATAGCTTCCGGGACTGTCAACCAAGAAATTTACGTGAAAGAGTGTTTCAATAAACGTCTGCTGCCTTTCCTGAAAAAACACGGTTGTTCCGTACTGTTTTGGCCGGATTTGGCATCTTGCCATTACGGTAAAAAGGCCATGGAGTGGTACGCCGCCAACAACGTGCAGGTGGTTCCCAAGGACAAGAACCCTCCCAACACGCCAGAGCTCCGCCCAATTGAGAAATACTGGGCTATTGTCACGCGGAACCTAAAGAAGACCAAAAAAACTGCTAAGGACGAGCAGCAGTTCAAGGCAAACTGGCTTTCTGCGGCGAAGAAGGTGGACAAGGTGGATGTACAAAATCTGATGGCAGGGGTCAAGCGTAAGGCCCGGCAATTCGGATTTGGAAAAGCGGAAGCCTAACTGAATATTTTTCCTGAATTTTATACTAATTGAACTTGAAAAAGAAATTTAATTTGATTTTTTAAAAAAACGATTTCACCGATTTAAAGGGCGATACGGTCAAAATTTGGTCAATATCAACTTGACGTATTTCTTTCAATTTTGCATTTAAAAAATCTGAACACCCCTCATTTTGAAGGTGTGTGTGTGTGTAGAATGTTGCTCCTATTTTGATTTAGGAATTCACTCTTCAGTTGTCAAAATGTCGTCCAAGCAAGAAGAGCAGCGTATCAAAATTTTGCTCGCGCATCGCGAAAATCCGAGCTGCTCGCACGCAAAGTTGGCAAAATCGCTAAAAGTTGCCAAATCAACCGTTACAAATGTAATTAAAGTGTTTGGGGAACGTTTGTCGACAGCCAGGAAGTCTGGATCGGGGGGAAATTGAAAACCGGAAGCCGCTGAGACGACAAAAAGAGTTGCCGGTAGTTTCAAGCGAAACCCTAACCTATCTCTCCGAGATGCCGCAAATAAGCTGGGTGTATCGTCTACAACCGTGCATCGAGCCAAAAAACGAGCCGGACTATCGACTTACAAGAAGGTAGTGACTCCAAATCGCGATGATAAACAAAATACGACGGCCAAGCGCGATCCCGGAGGCTGTACACGACGATGCTGACGAAGTTTGACTGCGTGGTAATGGACGACGAAACCTACGTCAAAGCCGACTACAAGCAGCTTCCGGGACAGGAGTTTTATACGGCAAAAGGAAGGGAAAGGTAGCAGATATTTTCAAGCACACGAAACTGTCAAAGTTCGCAAAGAAATATCTGGTTTGGCAAGCCATCTGTACCTGTGGCTTGAAAAGCAGCATTTTCATAGCTTCCGGGACTGTCAACCAAGAAATTTTCGTGAAAGCGTGTTTGAATAAACGTCTGCTGCCTTTCCTGAAGAAACACGGTTGTTCCGTACTGTTTTGGCCGGATTTGGCATCTTGCCATTACGGTAAAAAGGCCATGGAGTGGTACGCCGCCAACAACGTGCAGGTGGTTCCCAAGGACAAGAACCCTCCCAACACGCCAAAGCTCCGCCCAATTGAGAAATACTGGGCTATTGTCAAGCGGAACCTAAAGAAGACCAAAAAAACTGCTAAGGACGAGCAGCAGTTCAAGGCAAACTGGCTTTCTGCGGCGAAGAAGGTGGACAAGGTGGCTGTACAAAATCTGATGGCAGGGGTCAAGCGTAAGGCCCGGCAATTCGGATTTGGAAAAGCGGAAGCCTAACTGAATATTTTTCCTGAATTTTATTCTAATTGAACTTGAAAAAGAAATTTAATTTGATTTTTTAAATAAACGATTTCACCGATTTACACGCGTTTTCCCTTGACCAAATTTTGACCGTATCACCCTTTACACGCGTTTTCCCTTGACCAAATTTTGACCGTATCACCCTTTACAACGTATAATGTCTTGAGTTTTTGTCCATCAAATACACATTTTTCTTGGTATGTGCTACTTGGTCGCTCGTGATCATAATGAAATGTAGAAGTTACTATAATCTATAAAGATTATCTCGATGCCAGTTCATGACTATAATGCTCATGTATCCCCTATACGTATGGAAAAAATGTAAGATAATGTCCACATAGTGCTTAAACTACAAAAAAAGCAATGACAGAGGTTTATCACAAGAAAGTGAACGAAGCAGACTCACTGGAAAAGAAACAAACAAAAAATAAAAAAAAAGCGGTGATTGCCCTCGACCATCTTTCAGAAGGACCTAACTGAACAAATCGAAATTAACCTAAATAATTGTTATACTGCAAAGCAATTGCACCACCTTGACTGGCATGGGATAGCCAGTCAAGGTGGTGCATTCGATCATGCCTTGACCTACCCCGCATGAGGATGCTTGGCAAAAGTCTGTGTTTCCTGTTTCGGAATACTACCTCACAATGCCCTCCGCTCAATTTCAAACTACTTCTATTCAATTTTCACAGCCTGCCGTGAGCTAACGGAACTATCAATACTTTCTCTTCACAACTTTGTTCTTGCAAAAAAAATGCTGTCTACTCCTATAGCCTCATGGTGATGAGAAATTATTTTCTTCTCAAAACAACATCATCACAGATCGTTACTCAGCGTATGGGAGAATACAAGGAAAGAACAATATCAAGTGTTAATCGATAATGTTCTGTAATTATTGTCAAAATGTCACATTCTTATAAAATTATAAGAACTTACCTGCAATGATTGATTCTCTTTAAATTTTCACAATAACTTGGTTGGGTAGAATTTTATTGAGGTTTTTTACATTACTTTGATAGTCAATGGCACCTTTTAGTGTATTGTCATTGGCGTAACTACTGTGGGTGCCTAGGGGGCTAGGCCCCCTCCAGAATTCTGTAGGCCTCCACTAGGATTTTTCGCTAATATATTTCTAATTTGAAATGAAACACTAATCACTACGTAATTGTAGGGTTTTTTCCCAGTTTAATTTTTTTTTATATTATATATATATTTTTATATTATATTTATATATTATATTTGCTCCCTTTAGAAATAGTTTGAACGAGTAACTATTCCTGAAGATTTAAATGTGCATACCCTTTTCCTCAAACTTTTCACTTACCCCACTGTGCCTTAAAGCATGAAAAGTTGGTACATATATCAAGAAAACCATTGTTAATGACAATAAGATCCATGAGCACTCCGATATATCAACATTACATCACTTAGCTCGAGAGTTTGCGTATGTTAAAATTGGAAATATCTTCCCAACATCATGGTATCCCAGTAGTGAACAGCAATTTTTGCTAGAACCAAAGATGTGAAGAGAAAGATCGATAAGTCTGAGAGAGCTCGGCAGGTTATGAAATTGAATAGAAGTAGTTTGAATTTAAGCGTAGGGCTTTTGTGAAGCAGTATTTCGAGGCAAACGCACACACTTTTGCCACACATCCCCATGCGGGGTCGGTCAAGGCAGAAACGGATCCGGTGCATTGAGTGGCAAAAATGTATGCGCTTGATCATGCTCAAATACCGCCAAAGGCACAGAATGGTTCTAACGATGTGAAATTTCTATTTTTACACTCCCTAAAGAACACATGTGGTGGAAACCAATTTCAATTTGAGGTTTTTGAAAACACAACTTCTCTTTTTTACCAGTAATGTTTTTTTTTGTCGTTGTTTACTAAGCAACCTCTGAGAGAAACCCAGTAAGGTGTTGTATGCTGATCCTCTTAACAGCATATTTTGACGGAAACCCCATCATTGAATAAATACTACTACTAATTATATTTTGTTATAATAGGTTTGCTTCAAAATACTGCTAAACAAAAGCCCTACGCCTTAGACTCAAATAATTCTGAATTCTAATAATTCAGTTTCATTAAAATTAAACCCCCAAAACTCATAACTAAAACAATAGTTACAGATAAAAGTAGAGCCTGTTAAGTTGATACATCAGATATTAACCACTTTTCTACGTACGTATTTTGTTTTAATTATTCAAGAAGGTTCAACAATAATGAGTTTTTTTAACGGCGCCTTTTAGAATTCACGATTTTATTTTCTCTCGTACAAACAATTTAGTAGAGTATTGACTCCCCAGATTGATTAAAACTTTCCAAAGCTCACTAATGTCGATAAGCAAAATGTGGAGATAGAAGTTTTTTCATTCACGATAATTAACGTACTAATGGAAAAAAAAAATCATGTGAAATTCTTCTTTCGAAAATCTCGCCTTCTTGTGCGCGCGCCCACTTTTGATATAGAGTCCGCCTTCTCATTGCCTGAAATTGAGCAATGTGAGGGGACCCATACAAAGATAATTTTACATGATCTTTCGACCAACACACACATCTGCTCCCTTATTTTTGAAAAAAAGTAAGATGAGTGCCTCACTGTTTTCATCGACCAGAGGGCCTCAATAGAACTGAGACTATCAGAGAAGATGAAATAATGGTCTATAGGCATGTCGGTAATAATCTCCAATGAGAAATTGATTGCGGCCAGCTCAGCAACATGTACGGAACAAGGTTCCTGAAGTTTCTGGAAGGCAGATGAGTATTCATTGTAAACACCGAAACCAGTGGATCCATCAATGCGAGACCCATCAGTAAAAACTCTTCTATTGCAACTGACACGTTGGTACTTTTAAATAAAAATACGGGGAATTAAAATAGGTTGAAGTTAATCTGGAGCTCCTTGAATAGCCTGTTTCATGGAGAGATGGAGGAAAAAATGGAGGAACAGTGATGAGTCAAGCGTACACTAGGAGAATAATAGCAACGAAGACTAATATATAAACTGATTCATGATGCTAATTAAAAACTGATAAAAATTCAGAAGGGACTAACTTGCGATTACCGGCAGTTCAGATATTTTATGTCTTTTTTGTTTATGTAATAGGTTATCGACAATATTGTAGGACATCTGGAGAAGATGATCAAAAACATGCCGTTTGCTGAGTCAATTGACTCGTTATCACGTTTAGATAAGGCAAATTGGCAGGAGTTTATAGACCATTATTCCGATGCTTTAAATATAAAACAACAAAATCAGCCAGCATAAGCAACTGTCGTTCGAAATTTTTGCGCCATAAAAAGTTAAAAATAACTTAGGAAACCTTGCGAGCGGAATTTATAGTTGATATTATACCAAATTTAACTATTGGTTGCTCCAGATGTTAACTTCCATTCCCATAAGCTCAGCTGGATGCGAGTGGAGATTCTCAGCCATGAGACGCATAAAAACATGACTGAGAAATATCATGACGCTGAACCTGCCGCTGAACTGTCAAATCTGGCTAGTTTAAGCATTGGAAATGGAGTTGTGAAGGAATCAGTATCAACCGACACAATTTTAAAGACTTTAAACGCATTATACAAACCAATCTAAATTCTGATATAAATTTAAAATGTTCAATAACTTAATGTTGTTCTTTGAATTTTTTAGATTTTTAGTTCAAACTTGACTCTATATAGATTCAGGTCTATTCTCGGCCTCGGATGAGTTGAGACTTCACAACAGAATCGAGTAAGGTGACTGACTACAGCGACCTCGTGTGAGTGCATTCTTTATTTGAACCACACGGAATAATACGAGGTATATATTTACCACACTCGATTCTTTTAAGGAATCTCGACTCACCGAGGCGCAGAATAGACCTTATAATTCGATTAAACCTGTTTTGATTTATCAATTAAAATAACCTGTCCCCAACAATTACGCTACTTTCGTCGCTCTTTCCAATATTCTTATAAACGAAAAAAAATCCCCCTCCAGACTAATTGTCTAGTTCCGCCAATGTGTATTGTTCTCGAGATGTTTCGAAATAAATATCCAGTTTGCTGTAATAATACAAAGAGAAAATCATTGAAGAGAATCGATCAATCCTCAATGGGACCATTTGATTTTGAATGCTTGAGTTGGACTTTTTAAGCTCAAACACACAATTTGAACGTTTTTTTTATAGTACCAATTTCCAACAGACAGATAGAAATCAAATAGGTCCAACGAAATAAACCTTTAGAAATTTCCGCAGATATTGCTCAGTTTCCAAAGTATCTTTGTTAAATCCGTTGTAGATAATAAACACGAGCTGGAAGATGTGGAGTACAGCTTAAGTGATCATGTGACAATCTGGTATAGCATCTGATGGTGAACAAGTTAACGAAATCCTGTTACAATTAACTCTAACTAGAAAGTACCCATTATTGGGTACAATTGCACCCATTTCGGCCAAAGTAGGTTTATTCATTAATGGGTAAGAAAAAACTAGTAGTGGACCGGTGGACGTAGACTACGTTAATCCATTTGAAGCATTTTTATATTAGATGTTAGATTAGTTTTATTGGATTCGTAGTGGAACATTGCAATGCAGGTGCTGTTTTAATGGGACGTTAGATTTGCATATGTCAGTGAGTAATATGCATGCTAGAAAATTCTACGATTCGCTCCTTAGAAATTATTTGATAAACAAGGTTTTGTGAAATATCATTATCTTTGCTATGGGTAGTGGGAAAATAGTTAATTACGCCTACATAAATTGCACTTTGTCAAGTTGGTTAACTACATGATTTAATTACATATGTACCTCAAGTCGCAGGCACTTCTCCTGCGTCCCAACTGTCCATAACAGTACTGTTTGAAATGTACAGAGAATGTTAATTCGGAATATTGTGTTTTAAAACCAATATTTTGTCTGTGATAGGGAATTTCTTGATACAAGCCGGAACGCAACATTCTTTCAACACCGCTGGATGTATTTATTTGTAAAATTTTAAATACTTGAGCAAATGAAAACGGCAGCCGTAAAATCCTCTAGTAGATTAGAGCAAATATTTAAAAAAATCAATCAAGAAACGGACGAGTTGTTAGCGTCAAGCATTTAAATTTTTCGTGACGGTAGGTATTTTTGACATTTCTATTTGGCATTCTACTCTTGTCGCATGTTTATATTTGCACTTTCGAAAAATATAGAGGCACAAGGCTTAAGGAATACGACGAAAGGAAAACTAAAACTATTTTAGCCTCCACTGGCTGCCAATTGGCAAGAATTTGGAACGGGATGTTAGATAAATTAAAATCAAACAAACTGTTTAGCTATGAATGAAAAAAAATGTGAAAGTGTACCCCTTATATATCGTTCACTGCTGCATATGAGACCTCCCTTGCTCACGTTTGAAATCTGCGATAGGAAAGTATTGTGGATCAGTAAATTTATCCTGCAAAAGAAAACTATATGACACCAGCTTTTATTTGCGTTATTTTTAATAATTCATAATTGTTGGAGGATAATTTTTGATAAATGGATTAATATGCGCGAAAATTTCCGACCGATTATGTCATAATCTGAAATTGATATAGTTATAAGCGTTTAAATTGTAACGATATTTCGTGATGTTCGCTATTTTCAGATTTTTATTTGACTCCCTTCCATTGCCGTAAGACGCAGTCTACGTCAAAAGCATTAATTAATAGAAGTTATCCATAAATGCAAATAATTATTATCCATAACAGCCTAATATTAGCTGGGTGGTTTATTTTCGAATTCAAGAGTTTTAGGTCATCCAGACCGTGAGTTCAACAACAGAACAATGAGCAAAAACTTACGAAGAATCGCATTCATTTTTTGCCGCTGTACTCCGCAGGTCTGCGGTACCTATTCTGTTGTAAAAAAGAACGAGAAATCGAATGCTGTTATACTCATCAACCGCATGTGTATCCCTCGTATTGGTGAAGAACATGTAGATACGAAAAATATTTAACCAATCTATTTATTTCATTCAAAATACGCAGCATCATCACCCTGCCCTTCGGTTCAGAAAGGGGTATGGGCGCGTTCTGTCGACTTATTCGCGGCAGATTTCATGTGTGAACAGGCTGCAACATCATCGTTCAATAGTGCCTGAGCCAAATGGAGAGCTTGTAATGATCACTTGAAGATGCGATGGGGGATCAATGCCCTGATATTCCCAAATGTGCACGCTGTAAAATGTTTCTTGTCTTCTATAACCAAACATGATGGAATTGAGTAAAAAAGTGGAAACTCAACGGGAATGAGTGCATCCGTCGAACCATTCTGAACGGCCGTTGTGAGAATATCACCATGAGAATCTCACATGCGCATGGCATGTTACCAATTCTAATGCTTTCTCTTCTTTCTTCTGTTTTCTTCCCTATCCTATGACCGTGAGCAATACGATATGACATCGTGCATAGGTCATATGCCAGCGAGACGACATAAACACCGAGACGACACAGAGCTACAATAAATGATAGTACTCTAGTAACACATTTTCATGCTTTTATGTTGAATAAGCTTCTATATAATTAAATCTAGTTATGTAAAAGAATTTTCAACCGTTATAAAACTAGTGTGTTGCTTGGGTACTTCATCATTGTCATCATCACCATCATTTTAAATACGCAGCCTCATCAGTTTATCGGTGATCCTATAGTGTGAAATTTGTCAGCGGTTCTTTTCAGGATCGCAAATATTTTCATATACAGTTAATTTTTAAAATCTTCATGATAACATTTTTGGATCAATAAAAAAAAGTCGGGAAATTAAGAGTGTGCATTAATAACCACCAACGTTTTCGCAGAAAATGTGAATGGACGAGAGATTTAGGATTATGCTTTGGGGTTTTTTGTTCGAATGCGCATTTCGATGTTATTTCCATTTGCATTTGAAAAAATGAGCTCCACCCTAGCCTGCTCTCTCAGGTTTACTGATACCGTTACTGTGTACGTCGTCTCTGACTATTACTCATAACCGTTGGAGGCTCGCCTTGGAACGCATTTTGATTGGTTCATTATATAAATGTTGATAAGATAACTCTACCTACATACTATAAATTTGTAACACAATACTAAAGGTTCAATTTCTGATAAAAAAGTGATAACGTTTATTTCTGGAATGGGGAGTTTTATTTAGAATCAGCTGCTTGATTTAGCCCCATAGCGTATCTGTTCAATTGATATGCTTTCTTAAAATACGATTGAATCATCCTTCTCTCCTTGATCACATAGTATAACGGATCCACTATCATGTTTTGACTCACATAGCATTTTACCACAAAAACATAAGTAAAACTTTCATAAATTCAAGGAAACTTTTATCAAGGCGGTCTAACATATACTTCGATACTTGATCCAAAATATGCTCCGTCAAGTGTTTTGATACTTGGATACCCAAGTATCATCGCTGAACAACTTACTTCTATAATCAACTACTTATAGCTGATTTTTTTCAACGAGCTTTTACCTGTTCTCAATTTAGTATTCTAAAAACACTTGAGAGCTTTCAATGGTAACACCAAGACAAGGAATTGTATTTTGTGGGGTATGAACAATGATACTCTTTATGCCCAAGGAAGCCAAAGAAATCCAATTAGAAAGAATCCTTCGATACCGGCAACCGAACCCGCTGCTTTCGGTGTGCTGAGCTATTTGAGGCCAACTAGCCTCACTCTATTTTACAACTAGAACTTTAAAATAATGCAACATTTTAAGATTTCTCATCTGGAGCTTCGAGGAAACTGATGTTTTTTTATAGTTAAATTAGGAATTATTGTTTCAGTTTTCTGGAAAAACTGACACCAACTTGTCATGATTGCTAAATATTGGAACTTTGAAGGAAACATTAGTCTCGTAGCCCATTGTACAGTCAGCATGACCCCATCCGTTTCATGCCAGACAACCGGCTTCAACCGGATGTACACTATGTTTGTTTTTAATGCTTCTGCAGACATTTAGGCGCTAGTATTCAGAAAGACGCAAATCGAGTTAAAATAGTGATCAACTAGACAATCTCTACAAATGGGATTACGCTACGTGGTATTCTGTTCTATATCTTTTATGGACGAATATGGTTACCTTTTAATACTCGGACGACATATGTTCGTATCTGTAAACTTTTAGCGAATTCGTGTTTGTTCAATTCCAATTTAGTATCGCACCAGCTTCAATCTAACTGCTATAAAAGAGTTTGTTTATTCGACCCAGATTCTACACAGGTTGGACGAAGGGGACATTTTCAAAGTTTCGATCCCAGTTCATCAACACAATTGTATCCGAGCTGTAAAATTGTATGTTGTGTTTTGAATGTGTAAACTTTTTAGAAATAATTATATAAAGAACTTTGTCTCCTTTGCTGGTTTTGCGTTCCAATTATTGTAATCAGAATCAGCATTTGATTTTGATTCAAATTTTGAGAAGCATGTTTTGTTTACGATTCTTGAAACGCCAAGCATGTGAGTATTAAATTTTGTTCGGGGCGTAATCGAGATATTTTCGGTTGAAGAAACTACACAGATAAAAAGAAACATTGAATTTTCTGCGTTATCTAATGCACATAAAGGGAGTGCTAGATTTGACAAAAAATATTGGGATATATCGTGTAAATTAAAGCTCGATATCGCCTAAATCGCGTCTATTGTATGAAAGAATTCCAAAAATTGCAAACAATATCGTTGTTTACGCTTGCTTTGGTTTAGAATTAAATGAGGGGAAATTTTACGCGCTTGGTAAAATTCATTATTTTTTTCTGTGTAGTGATATTTTGTATTATTCTACTTTTCAACTACAGATTCCTTACGTGTACGGGACTCTTGTGAGCAAACACTGCAATCGTGGATTTCACGCAAATTTTATTCCAAAAAAGGGAAACAACTTCTTTTCTATCTGCGAAATCGTTCACCGATCTGATTGGAATGCTGGTTTCCTTTTTTGCGAAGAGGTTTGGAACTGCAATTTGATAGTTCTCCTTGGAAAAAGTTTTCATATTAACATATTTGCAAACTTATGAACATGCCATACAATGAACTGACCGGCTTGTCGTGCCAAAGGTGGTAATATCACATCAATTAGTTTTTCTACTTTATTTATCTACTGACTTTTTTTGTGGAGGAGGTAGCTCATCAAATCTTTCGGTTCACCTTATTGCTTTGTGGTACCAGGTGGTTACACAACGATTATCTATCGATTGAAAGACGTCTGTATTGAGTTATTTCAAATAATAATATTCCGCCCACTATATAATAAAACATTGCGACTAGTCAGCGGATTGGATATAACGAAATGATTGGGTATAGGACTAAGTTTTCCCCGGTTGGTATTAAACATAAAAGCATGGAAATGTAGCAGTTCACAAAATCCTGCAATCGTAATTTAAAGTGTGGACCGCTTTTTAGGACGTTCAACTTTCTTGTTGCAGCTGTTTCAGTTGTAAGATAGTTTATAGAATGCAGTTATACATATTGAATTGCGCAATATTTTGTTATCAGGCATACCGTGTGCCCAACTAAGTCCTTGTTGTTTGTCAGTAGATGGTTCTAGCAGTAAGAGCTGATTGATTTTGACTTATACAAAACATCATGAACCAAGGTTAGACATATGGTAAACAAACCGCTTTTACATATTAGTAATTTTGTTTTGCATTTAGTACTACTGGCTGTGTGTACAAGAGGGGAAACCGATTAGCAAGGCTAGTTCCTCACGTTGCGAAATTGTCAAGCTCGCAGAGCTCCCAGACCTTACTGAAGCTGATATTACTGATGTCCTCGGCATCTGAGTGTTCTTGCTAAACAAATGCGTCGGTATGAAGAAAGTTCGAAGCGGAAGGAGGAAACCCGAATTTTCAACACTAACGAAAGGGAGTTTTGCAACCGCATCCAAAAGAACAAAACAAAGAATAATGAAGGACGTACGGAGATTGGCGCAGTAAACAGTTTTGGGCTTATCTGTAGGAGAATCCCGTTCAACAAACCAGTGATGGGATGTGGTTGCAAGAGGAAGATGATGGGGGTAAATTTTTTGTTTTAATCAGTTCGTTTATTTGTTAGGCTCAGTCGTGTATAACACTTTGCGGAGGCGACATGATAGGGGTAATGGAATTGGAATCATGGTCACCACCGTATTCACGGCCCAGGATATTCGCGAGGCTACCCGATGTACCAGGAATTGGGCTGCAGCAGGACGAGATTTTGTGCACTACTACTGATATAAGAAGTTCTCCTCAATCCATGGACGCATGGCGGAGTGCTTCAATAGGGTAGTAGAGGACCCCCCAGTGGCTGTAAGAATTCATTACCAAAGGGGTAACCTATCTTCATCCCAAGGATCAAAACACGGCTAATCCAGCCAAGTAAAGGCCAATAATATGCCTATCAAGCCTGTACAAAGTACTCTTATCAGTAAACAACCGAAAGTCACAAAACCATTGCGATGCGAACAATGTCATGGCCGGAGAACAAAAGCAAAGATCAGGTCTACCCAGAAAAGGAGAAACCTCAGCATCGACTACAACAAGGCGTACAACTCAGTTCCTCGTTTGTACCTTATCAAGGCACTGCAGTTGTACAAGGTAGATGTTGGAATCATCATGCCCTTACAGCATGCAAGCAGAAACACCGAGACGACACAGAGAAATCAGTAAAGAACGGTATATAACCCTAACCAATTATAACCCCAAACCAATAGAACGGGGAAAAGGAGGGACTATCAGGGCACCCAAGTAAAACGATTTAGAGAGGGAGCATGCCCAACAAACATCGGTGTTGAATTAGAGCTTGTTCAAGCAAATTTGGAGAAACTATTCAGCTGTTTCTTCTGGAATAGCTGAATAGCTTCTCCAAATTTGTTTGAACAAGCTCTAATTCAACACCGATGTTTGTTGGGTGGGACATGTTAACATTGCGTGGAACGAGGGTGGCCTCTTCGACCTAATCTATTGGGTTTATTCTGTCAATCGAGGGCTCGATTCTAGTGCTGTGGGTGTGAACTAGCTTTTGGAGGGAGATTCTTTTTCTTATATTCGCAGGATTCTCGTAAGTGTCTCTGCTTAGGCGGGCCAATCGTTTTTGGCTATTCAAACATGAGCTTGATGATCACAAACAAAAATAGAATCCTGATCTATTCGTTTTTCAGATTATTCCACTGCTATGGAAAGTTATTTTGCTACAATAAATGATAGCCTCATCAGTTTATCAGTGATCCTATAGTGTGAAATTTGTCAGCGGTTTTTTTTCAGGATCGCAAATATTTTGATATACAGTTAATTTTAAAAATCTACTTGATATCATTTTTGGATCAATAAAAAAAAGTCGGGAAATTAAGAGTGTGCACCAACGTTTTCGCAGAAAATGTGAATGGACGAGAGATTTAGGACTATACTTTGGGCTTTTTTGTTTGAATGCTAAAAAAAAGTCGGGAAATTAAGAGTATGCACCAACGTTTTCGCAGAAAATGTGAATGGACGAGAGATTTAGGACTATACTTTGGGCTTTTTTGTTTGAATGCGCATTTCGATCTTATTTCCATTTGCATTTGAAAAAATGAGCTCCACCCTAGCCTGCTCTCTCAGGTTTACTGATACCGTTACTGTGTACGTCCTCTCTGACTATTACTCATAACCGTTGGAGGCTCGCCTCAGAACGCATTTTGATTGGTTCATTATATAATTGTTGATAAGATAACTCTACCTACATACTATAAATTTGTAACACAATACTTAAGGTTCAATTTCTGATAAAAAAGTGATAACGTTTATTTCTGGAATGGGGAGTTTTATTTAGAATCAGCTGCTTGATTTAGCCCCATAGCGTATCTGTTCAATTGATATGCTTTCTTAAAATACGATTGAATCATCCTTCTCTCCTTGATCACATAGGAGAACGAATCCACTATCATGTTTGACTCACATAGTAAGGTTCGGTTCATTTTACCACAAAAACATAAGTAAAACTTTCATAAATTCAAGGAAACTTTTATCAAAGTGGTTTAACGTATACTTTGAAACTTGATCCAAAATAAGCTCCCTCAAGTGTTTTGATACTTAGATACCAAAAAACGTCTTCAAGGTTTCTCTTCTGGTACGGAGAAGCTCCAGATTGATCAGCATGCAACGATTTTCATAGCTGGGTAGATGAAACCGGTCCCTCCACGGCAGGTTCCTTAGAGCAAATCGAAGAAAGCGTCGTTGAATGGACTCCACTCTCTCAGCACCATTGTTGTAATTTGGGTTCCAAACTGTAGAATAATACTCCAATGTGGATCGCACCAGCGAACAGTACAGTGATTTGAGGCAGTAGATGTCAGAGAATTTTTTTGCTATCCTGAAGATGAAGCCCAATCTCCTCGACGCCTTATCAACCACATACGAGATGTGTTGCTTGTATGCAAGTTGAAATCCAGAATAATTCCCACATCTTTTACTTGATTAACACGATCTATTGTTGATTCTTCGAATCTGTAGGTAAATATGATCGGTTTTTTCTTCCGACAAAATATGATTACCGAACACTTCGCAGGGTTAACTACCACTCTGTTTAAATTGCACCATCTGGCGAAAGCTTCGAATTGACGTTGGAGGAAGATGCAGTCATCGGTCGTACGAATCCGAAAGTAGATTTTAAGGTCGTCTGCATACGATAGTCGTGGGCCTTCGATGACCAAATTCACATCGTTGAAATAAAGTAGGAAGATCAACGGTCCCAGATGACTTCCTTGAGATATCCCTGACGTGGCTGGATAAATGTCAGATTGGCAATTCCCAATAGTGACCATCAGCTGTGGATCGGTCAGATATGAGCAAAACCATCGAAGACAGTTGCCGCCAACCCCAAGTTTTTCTAGTTTCGCAATTGCAATGGCGTGGTTCAGCTTGTCGAATGCTGCTGACAAGTCGGTATGTATGACGTAAGTTTGAGCTCGTTCAGCCATACTATCCGTGATATACGATGTAAGACACAGTAGATTAGTAGTGGTGGAACGACCAGGTGTAAAACCATGTTGATCACAACTCAGATATTGCTTGCAATGAGAAAGTAGAGGCTCCATGACGACTAACTCAAATAGCTTCGAGATCGCGCTCAACGAAGTGATTCCACGATAATTATTCATGTCTCCTTTGCTTCCTTTCTTGTGAACCGGAAACAAATGTGCAAATTTCCAGCAGAATGGGAACACTCCTCCTTCAGCCATACTATCCGTGATATACGATGTAAGACACAGTAGATTAGTAGTAGTGGAATGACCGGAAGTAAAACCAACAATCAATATGCAACTAGCGATTTGAAGTTGGATCACTGTTGTAGAACCCCTTGGTCCGAAGTGCACCTTGAAGTCAGCACCTAGTTGTACATATTTGCGCCTTTGTTTTGATTTGCTGTGTTATTTTGACAGAATGATTGAGAGTGTGTTCGTGTGAGTTCATTATTAGGGGCGCATTATTAAGCTTTGGACCGAGCTTGGGACCGATGTGCTAGTACTGACTGAGCCAAGAAAAAATCGCATTTGTATGGGACCTACTGGTCTTAGAGTTAGTCTATGGTAAAACCATGTTGATCACAACTCAGACATTGCTTGCAATGAGAAAGTAGAGGCTCCATGACGACTAACTTCAATTGCTTCAAGATCGCGTTCAACGAAGTGATTCCACGATAATTATTCATGTCTCTTTTGCTTCCTTTCTTGTGAACCGGAAACCTATGTGCAAATTTCCAGCAGAATGGGAACACTCCTCTTGTGACGGACATATTGAATAGGCGCAGCAACGGTGTCAGTAAGCAGGTAATGTGTCTTTTCAGGAATACAGACGGAACACCATCGGATCCAGGATTGAAGAACGACTTGAGTTGTTTTGCGGCGGTTGTATTCATGTCGACGTTGATATCGATTATCCTCAGTGCTTGACCGTATAGCGGCACATTGTTAGCTGCTGATGTAACGTGTTCATCAGTCAATCTCTCGCCGGAGAAAACACTGGAAAACTTTTCGGAAAACAGGCGGCATATCTCTTGGGGAGATGAAGCGACTTCACCGTTTAGCACCATTGAGGATGGTAAGCCAGACTCTCTGCGCTGCTCGTTTACATGCTTCCAAAAAGACTTCGGATGCGACCTGAGTTGGACTGAATCCCTCGTAAATATGACGAGTAGCATCGACGGCTGACTCGCTTGAGCTCATAATTGAGCCTAACGTAGTGGTTTTTCAGCGCAAGCGTACGATATTTAGTGAATTTTCTCAAAGCCGCTCTCTTTGTCGATTTCAGTTTTCGAAAATCGCTAGTTTGCCAAGAAAGGTGCGACTCTTTTTGGTGGACTCTCTTTGGAACGTGTTTGTCAATGACATATGCCAAGACGTGTGAAAAAGTTTGCGCAGCGGAATCGACGTTTTCGGGATCAAGGATGCTCTCCCAGACTATGTTAGACAGCACGCCAACGATACTACGGTGATCGGCTTTCCGGAAATCGTATGACACAGTAGCAGAAGTGCAGTCAAAATCTAGAACGTGGTTACCTTCCACGGCGACAATTAAAGGAGGGTGGTGAGGAGCCAGCTTTACCGGAGGAGTTGGAGCCGTAGAGATGAATAGAGCGGTGTCCTGAACGCATACAAAGCAGAGGTCTAAGCTTCGGTTGTTCTCGTTAACAACGTGGTTGATTTGAGATACCGTGGCTGCACTATAGTTATCAAGAAGACTAACTGACCCTGTGTGAAATACAGAGCGTGTTGGGTCTGGATAGAGAAAGCCGCTGTGAGACATTTTCCACGATATACCAGCTAGATTCAAGCCAAGGACGATCATCTCGTCAACAGAAGTTGCCTTCTCCATTATCGCGAAAACGGACCGGCAATGGGTTTCGATTAGATCGTTGTCATGAACTCGGTCAGGTGCAATATATACCGCACATAGGCACAGTGTGCGATCACACAGTTTGACGGTGACCCAGACTTGTTCCACACAGTTCCACTCCTCATTTTCTATGACTCTTGCCTTCAAGTTGAATCGAACTGCCATGAGAACACCACCTCCAGTAGACTTTCGGCTGTTACTCGAACTTCGGTCGCAGCGAAAAACCTCATACTCACACCCGAACGCTTGAGGGGAGGCCGTTCGGGAATCGAGCCAAGTTTCGGTTAGTGCAATCAAATCATAGCAGTGATCCGATACTCGATATCTGCGATATGATCACAAAAGACTGCCAGCTGAAACATGGAGACGCTGGTTGGCGTAGCCTGGGCAATGTTGTCAATCCGACAATAGCGAAGTGAGGGGGTGCGACCGGTAAATCATATCATAATTTTCCATTCTCATATCTTTCAGATCTTCCAGGTCGTCAGGTATTATAAAATAATTTAAAATTTAAAATTCCTTTTTTTTCATGGCGGTCATACATTGCCTTAATTTTCTGGTTCATAATGGATGCGCAAGTTTGTCTACAATTGCAACAAAACAGCAGTCGGCACACATGTAATTTTCAGTTCATATTACAATATACCCTCACTATATATTTAATCTTATAGGATATTGTTTATTCATAGCCATTATCATTCATCTCTAACATCTTTATCATCATTATTATCATTTTTATCATTACTTGTGTTTTCGTGATTTATATTCTAACATAAATATTAGTTTTTTACAATTTCA